>CM049377.1:19944229-20164229 GCA_026937815.1 Etheostoma perlongum
CACACATCATTAATCACACATTAAAACAGTTCTGGAAAGGTGGGATTTGATCAGTGATTTGAACATGGACACATTGGTGCAGCCTTGGATGTGTTTGGGGAGAGAGTTTTAAAGGGAGGGGTCTGTGGAGATGGCTCAGTCGCCCCGGGTCTGGTGCTTGGTCCTGAGTGGTCGAGACAGGGGGTTGGCATCATCCTAGCAATGCACCAATTCATTACAGCACCAACTTGGACAGCAATATAAAGCATAATTAATTATCCCCAAAATAGGCAAATAGTGTATACTTCTGCAATTACAATATCCTAGGATTGGCTCTGTGTGTATTCCAGCAGCATATATTTGCAACCTGAATGCCTAATAATACAAAATAACAGAGGATGATAAATTGCGTGGCGCTAAGATCTCGAGAGAGGATAGTTGCCAGCATGCACCTTCATTATTACTTCTGTGTAAGGGCTGCTATTTTGGCTCTTTTGCAGTCTCTGCAGACTCCCCAGTTTAATTTTAATGGCGCCATCCATCCATCATTGTATCTACCAGATATCTAATCTTCCATCATATCGTTTGCCCCTTATGACCTGAGCAGAACCTCTTCCAGTTTCATGGAAGAAATTCGAAATGCCGTCCAGTATATCTGTCCATCTGCAACCTAAGAATGACAGTAATCTCACTCTTTGGGGTTTTCATGTCATAGATGGGAGAAAGACTTTAAAACAAATGCATTGTTTTGACGGATTACTGTCAGTGCGGCACAAGTACAGACTGTGAAATTGTGAGAGAGGGCTGCTTATGCAACTCGTAACTTGTTTTAAATCTGGCATGCTCAGTCCACCAAAGAAAAAAAAAATGCAAATCTGGACTTAATATATACCGTACATACGTGAACTCTGTTTGCATGTTTGTGCATTCTAAGAACAAGTTCTGGCCAGTGTGGATGATACCATCCACAGACACAGAGGAGGGTTTTAAGCCAACGGACGCAGATTGTGATAAAATGCAGCGGAGATTACTGCCTATCTTTCTCTCTGATCAGTTTTTTGCTCACTGTCGAGCTCTGTTCTAACCCTACTCGCGCATAAGTTCAGCTCCCATTACTCCAAGGACCTGAAGCATGAAATAGGTTTGCCAGCATATGGACGTCAGATTCTGTGATGGTAAAGCGTAGACCACATGATCGACACTGGCTGACTAGAAGCGAGGGAGTCATGCAGTGAGTGACATCGTCATTTAAATGCCTTTGATGTGAATAAATTCTGACAGCCTTGAATTCTGTGGAATTCAGGTTGTCAAGAAAAAAATCTGTTCTGGTTCCAAATTTACAGCTTTTCTCTGCTTTATATGATTTTTAACTAAATATTTAGTTGTTAGGCCCCATGTCAGACCAAACAAACATTTTCATGACATGGATATTTCTAGGGCTAATTTTACAGGCTAAATTATATATATATATATATATATATAATACCTTCTCTGGCATGTTAGAAGCTTAAGTAACATCTTCATAGCCTCCTCTTTAGTTGATACGAGGCTAAGGATCATGCAGACTTGAGGCTTGCTTTCACACTGGTGTTCTTATCAATAAATAGCATCCATCCTTGTATGTGTTGTCCTGAATACCAATATATTTTCCTCACTGTCTTTGTTAATACAAAATATTAGAGAATGATTTCTGTGATGGAGTGCCCCAAGGCAAGATGTGTTTTTTTCCCTTTTCATCAGGCGTGACCCTGTCATCTCCTCAGGCGACGCAGGGAGATTGTTCTGCTCATGAGAATTGACTAGCTAATCCAGAGCAAAGTACTCCCAGAAAGAGCAGACACTGCAGGCTGCCTTCATCAGTCAGAGTTTAGGCGTTACTACCGTCATGAACCACTGATGAATTTGCTATCAATGGTCCATAAAGGGGTGTGTGTGTGTGTGTGTGTGTGTGTGTGTGTCTGTCTGTCTTTTCTGCCCTTCTGGCAGATTTTGAACACCTCATTTATACCTGTGACAATCACTCCCTCTGTTTAGCACTAGAATAATATTAAATAGCAACCAAATTAAATAACCATATTAATTTGCATGCTATCAACTGATTATTTGGGTCGATTTATGCTGGCCATTTAAATGGATTCTATCCAGACAGCTCTGGGTTTGCATTAATTTTGTACAATATGAAAATCAATCAGCAGGTCCTTGAAACTTGCTTGAGTTGTGTAATTCATTACAGTAAGCACATTAAGTCTGTTGTTACAGTTGACTTAAAAATGTCAGCATTGCATTACCTTACTATGCATTACCTTAAGTAACTTTAACAATAATTAAAGCAGACTTGATGTTTACTGTTATGGAAATCAGTGAAATTAAAAAAATACAGTCACATTTCTAATACACAGCATCATTATTTGCAAAATGGTAAGTTATGGTAGAAAGAAACCTATACATAATTGGTTTAAATCATTGGTTTGGTACTTGGTTGGTTTGGTAAAGCTGCCATGTGAAACCTTTGTTTGCTCCCTTTGGCAGTGAGAGTAAATACACAAACACTATTAAAGTGTGCTTAAGGACGAATACCTGCAGGACAGCTTGCTGCATCTCCCCAGCCCCCTGACGATTTTAGTTTTTACTTTTCACAGTCCTTAATCTAAACGGCTCTAAAAGTTTTTTGTTCTTTTTTCATCTGGAGCATCTACCCCAGAAACCTTTCTTGGACGCCTCTTCTCCTCCTTCTGGTACCTTTAAGGTATTAAACGAAGAATCAACTAGTATTGAAACTTCTCCAGTCAAACAATACCTGCATTTACTGCAAGCGTTGTCTGATTTAATGTAACGTGATAGGCCCACTACCGCAGCAGCTACAACCCATACAATCTGTGGTGTGGTGAAGCTCGGTGCGGTTTGACCGAGTTGAGGTTCTCTTTGTTGAGGTCTCTAGAGTGAGGCATCTCACTTCTGTTCAATCTTTGTTAGGAGTCGCACATGCACAGTAGGTCAGCACAACAAGCCAAACAGAAGCAGAATATGAGCTATGCCAGCAAGCAAGCTTCTTTACGCAAAAAAAAAATGGACAGTGTTTTCTGTTGGAGATGTTCTTATATAATACAACAAATGAAAGGAAAAAGGCCAAAACGTATAATATGAGTTCTTTAAAGGTACTGGTATTAGAACTGGTACCAGACACAACTCAGGTATTCTGAGAAATCAGCATTGTTTGAACTTGTTTGGCAAGGGCTTGAGTGTAACGGCCAATCCTTCCTATGTAAGTCTTGCACTTCATCTTTAAGGAGGGCAAATTGACAGATAGTGGCATCAACAGCCAAAATGTAACATCATTTGCAATGCACTTTGTCCGGTGATGATTTTTGTCCTGTGGACACAAACCAATTCCCTTAGATTAAAGGTCAGATAATGGCTGCTGTTTGCATACATGCCTGCAAACGGCAAACATTAATCAGTACCCCATCATGCATTCAGTAATGCATAGGGGTGTGCACATACCTGTGTGTGTGTGTGTGTGTGTGTGGGAGCATGTTTCACATGAATGAAAATATCTGTCCGTTCTGAGAATTCAAAGTTTAAATAAGAAAGAAAAAGGAATGATCTATCAGATGTTCTTGAAATATAATGGATTTTTATAAAAGCATCCATAATACTATAGAGTGTATAGAATTTTAAATACCTTTGTGTGTCATTTTTCTAACATAAATTGTGGATATTTTCACAAAATGCATGTGCTTCCTGGGATATAATCATCAGGGAAATGGAACCGTATCGGAGGGCGTGGTGCATTAGCCTGGAGGATCTCTGTAGTTTCCTACTGAATAACACTGCTGATGGATTATGGATGGATTGGATAATGGATTTTGTAGGAGTCTAGCTGGTAAAGTGCTGGCTCGGTTGCTCTTTGCTCCGTCACAAAGACTGTAGAGGCAGTGAGAGGATGAGAAATGAGTCAAAATACCAACTGAACTCGAGGACCCCGGCTTGAAATGTGTCAGACACTGATAAGCATCTGCATGTAAGGAATGAAAACAGATTCCTTTAGGGATAAATAAAATGTATATTCATATAATTACAAAGTACATTTTCAGTTCTTTTATCTCACCACTGAAATAAGGTACTTGTAAATAGGTGACATTGTAGAGATTTTGAAGTGGACAGGATATGGAAGTTGCTAAAGCATTTGCTTTGGCTCATCACTGGAGCTGAAGGGAATTTTTTGTCCTCAACAACAAAAAATCTGCTGAAAAATCTTTATTGCATGACCATTCTAAATTGAATGATTCATTTATTTTCAAGTATATTTAAAGGAGTGCAGAGAAGCGTTTGTGGCAAACGATTCGGCCTGAATACGACTTTACAGTCGGTAAGAAATCCTCCACACAGCAACAGAATGACAAGACGTTACGTTGCGTCTCCTTTGGCTCACATGTTGTATGTAAAGCAGAGATCTTCTACAGGGGGTCCTCCAAATTATTATTATTTTTTTTGTAGATTATTTTTTACGCTTTTAACCCAGCATAGAATCTCTGAGTTGTAGTTTTCAGAATGTAATTATCCAAGCAGGGCCACGGCTGAGTTGCCAAGTCTAAAACAAATAAGAGCATGTGACCTGTCGCCTCCCCTCATGAAAGTACTTGCTGCTTAAATTCTTGACCCTGACCGATCTTTCATTCCCTTTTTTATATATCATATTCCTGATTTGGTTTGTTCTGTCCTTAACTTCGGTACCATATGCTCTGCGCTCAAACTGCATATATGGTTTACCTGTTGTACATAGACCAATTAATCTTTGCTGGAGAAATGATGGTTTAGCCTAGCAAGTGTTGCATTGCTTTACAGCATTGTCCTGTCATTAGATCTAACATTCTTCATGAGGATTTATGTTCCAATAGGTGGGACATTGATTATCTAGCACTGTAACCGGACTCGGTATGCTGTCTCGTGATTTGTTGGTTTTGTTAGATTGGGATATTATTTTGCAGTACATCCACATAATATGTCTAAATCACATTAGTTAGTGGTTAGTGTGCCTGCTCCATTATTTATACATTGTTAAGAAGACTGCAAACATTATGTGCACTCATGATATAGTAGCAGCCATCAACTGCTCCATACTGTGGGCCTGTGCTGTGTGTCCTCACTTTCAATGCTGCCTGGAGAATTGTGTGGGAACAATAGGTTTGTTAATTAATTGATTTTGTCTCCAGTAACAGGCAAAAATTAAACCCTACTCTGGCTTTCCCTCCCACTCACTCTGAAGGGAGAGAACCAATCAAAAAGCGTTCCCCTCTCTAGACACTTACTGTCATTCCCTATCAATTTTTGACCTCCAATCCCATTCCAGCCAAGTTCAATTTAAGTTGCCTCTTGGCCACTGGCTTCTCTGATACATTGCTGGACCGTTTGCAACTTTGGTTTCTTAATCCTGCTGTTTTGTAGAAGTGGGAGAGGAGGAACTGGAAGAAGGAAGAACAGTGCAGGACGAGAGAGATTCTGGGAGACACTGAGAGTGACATGGAGACACAAACAGAGAGAGGCTATTATGTGTTACTATGGAATGAGATACACTGAGAACGATGTCTGAGTAGTCTTTGTGGACACAGAAAAATAGCAGATTTAAAATGAATGGTCAAAATGTACGGTCTAAAATGGTTTAAATCCTTTTTTGCACCATTAAGTCCAGGAGTTGACGGATTTGCAGAAGTGCTGATATTTTTGAACACTTTTATGACTGGTTTCTAGCATTAAGAAGCTGTAACATAAAGGCTTGCAGGATTATTTAGTAAGACAGTTTCAGTCATTTTTCTTAAATCATACAAATAGGAAATGACATTAATCGGATTCATATTTCACTGCTACACATTTAAGTAGTCATTACATCATGCCGGGGATGGAGTTTTTATTTACTGTTTCAATGAATCATAATAACTATCCTGTTTAGGGAATTGGAACGGAATGGATACAGACATGAAGGGAGTGAATAAATGCACATATTTCTTTTCTTTTCTTGTTGTTATTGAACAACAATGCACTTGTATACTTAAATTAAAAAGGTATCGTGTAAAAACATTTATTTGTACATTGTATAAATAATGTATACAAAATGTATTAAACAAAACAGGTAAGAATATAAACTTTGTAAACAAAATAAATAAATATATATATATATAATGAAAAAATAAAGTTTAGTGAACTTAGCAGCAACTTTATCAAACTTCTGAGAACACAAATCTTCAAATTTTCATAAATAAAATAAATGAACAATTTTAACAATACTAGTGCTGCACACAGTAACAGCCAGCAGCATTTCTTTGTTTTAGGTCTGAAGAAAATGTATAATACTTCTTAGTGGATCTTCACTTCTACCCTGAATAAAATAAAAATAAGAAATTGGCCGATTAATTGGTCGAGCTCTACAAAAAAGATATATAACACAATAAAGGAAAGGGAAAAAGCATAATATGAGCACTTTAAGTAAAAATTGCAACTGTATGTCAGACTGCTGTAGCTGCAGGAGCAGAAAATGTGCTGCTTCTGTCAGCCGGTGGGGAACAGGTGGTGTTGAAGGCTGAGCTAACAGCAGAGACTCAGCAAACATCCAACCCTGATACATGCTCTCATCCCTACTAGTACCGAGGTTGTGATGGCAACAGAGTCACACCACTGCAAACTGAAACACAACCCTGTGTTGTCAAACTTTCCATGTTCCCACAGTCCTACTCACTAACAGAAACATCTCTTTTTATATTTGTCATCTCTTTTTTTCTGTTTGGGAAGAGATGTAATTAAAGTCTGAAGGTTTTTTTTGACAGTTGAGCAGGAGTGCAGCTAAAAACAGCAGCCTTAGTTGGCACGGTAACATTTGACTGTGGTTGCTGTGCTGAATTTATTTTATGAATGCAATCTGAAAAACATATTCACATTATTTTTCTACCTTTCTTTTTTTTTTTAAATTTCTTTTGTATTTAAACCCTTCAGAAATTACCCAAGGTCCATGTTTAATATTAAGACCGGCCATTTTATTTAGCTATTATTGTGTTTTGTGATATTCCATGCTTGTTTTCAGGGCTTTTGCAATTTGCAGTTGCCAGTCCCCCAGACTTCTCCATAAATACAAAATACATGATTCTTTATATACATGTGCTTTGAAATGTTTTAGGATGGCTTCTCTCCACCAGATGTGTGAAGTCATTTAATGGATTTAAATCCTAAGAAAATCAGAAACACTCAATGACTGCAATGGCGCACACTATCATATGCAATTATCAAGAATGTGTTTTTTTTTTTTGCACATTATGAAAAACTAGCAAATAACATGTAAAACATGCAAACATGAAAAAGATTTAACCTGAAACACGTAACAAAATGAATATGATAATTTTCATATACATAAGCATGCTAAATTATGAGCCACACACCTTCCATGATACAAATATTGGCGAACCCTCCATGGGAATGAGCTGTACAGCGTCCTGGAGGGGAGAGCAGGGGAGATTGCACTTATCAGAAGGCTCCTACTCTGACTGTCATTTGTAATGCAGAGCTTATAGTGCATGCATCTTACCAACCTAGAGACAATGCGGACACTGAAAAATAGGTGGCTGTCTCCACTCCCCTCCACCACACCATCCCCCCAGCCTCTGACTGTCTTATCTAGAGAGCTCCAGCACTGAGCTCGCCTGCACAAAGCTGGAAAGACCAACATATTTGTTTCCGCCTGGCACACTCTGCTAATAACTTAGACAATTCATTTTGCATTTCTTATCATAGATGCTGAAGGTCCTCTTGCTAGTAAAGTGCACATATTGAATCATTGCTGCAAACCGTTTTTCACAAAGACCTCCTGGTTGTCTTATTCAGTGTAATGACATAGAACCATCATCAAGCGTTTTATTTAAATCAGTATGAGGATGTCAAATCTACATCTTCACCATATTTAGCATGAAGCAACAGTATCCTTGTGAGTCTTTTGAGAAGAGGTGAGAATTGGTATATATGTCTGCAACATATGCTCTACATCACACAAACAGTATGCACAGCTATATAAATGCAGTCCATCATGTGCACATCAGCACCTCTGTCTAGCACGTACTGATTTCTCAAACACTGCAGTGGGATTCAACATGCTCTTGTAATTTGCCATAGATAGGCATGACATTTAGTAAGGCAAGGAAAGTTTCTTAATATACTTTTAATACACAAAGTAATTCATAGTACTTCACATAATGCCAAAAAACATTAAACACTAATTTAAAGGGCAGAATTTTTTTTTTTTATTTACAAAGACTGAAAACTTATGTAGAACAAATAGAGGGTAGTTCAGGTAGAGTCTTCTATCATTTGGACGTTTGTGTACGCTTTATGTTGCATTATAACTAATTGCTATTTTTCTGTGTTTGGTTTTGACTGTGAACGATTAACAGACAGCTACCACTAGGCAGCCAATGTACCATGTCCCTGTCTGTTTTTGTAGAAATGTTTTTTTATTTACAGTTGTGTGGTGACCTGCTGTAATAAACAGCAGACAGTTTAAAATTACTTCTTAGCAGTTTGCAACAAGTGAAGTTTCCCCTTTTTGTTGCAGCGGTGAAATACATTTTTATATCATTGTGTTTTGTTCATTATCTATCCTTCTGCAATGATAAGTTGTGGTTATTACAGCTTACTGTGGGAGGTTTTAAATCAATGTCTCCATAGTTTGTATTCAAAGATTTGTACCAGTGACTTTGTCTGCACATTTTTAAACATATGAGGCCCCAGTTATCAAAGAAGCAACTTTATTCTATAAGGGTTTGAGCCATAAACCAAAATTGTTAGCCAGCATTTATGCTATTAAAGATATACAACCCATATTTTCAGTGTCCATGTCCTCTATTTATGACTCTGTTTTTCTGCATTTGCACAATCAATAGATGCAGGCTTAATGAAAAGTGATCAAATTGAGTCTGTGACTATTATAGGATTTTTAAACACCAATGAACTGTATCTTGCTGTAGGGGGTTTCCAGAATGGGCCAGCTCTTTGGTTTGCAAATAAGGGTGTTGCTGCTTGAGTTGCTCCATAACATGTGGTTCTATTATCGGGTCCATTAAGTATACCTCTGTAGTATAACGACACTCCACTCGCCAACGTTTTTCTCTCGACCCTTCTCCTAATGACCCCTTTTACATTTCATTTTCGTTATTTAGCGGGTAGCTCTTATCCTCAGCACATTTAGTCAGTGAACTCAAATTAAAGGACTCAAGCAGGTACATGTTGTACAAGCAGTGAAATGGTTTTAAAGGTTCATTTAGTTTCAGGGGAGAAAAGGTGTGAGCTAAAGTGATGCATATGGTGCTAAAAACGCATCAGAGCAAGGTTGAATTCACAACATATCCTCCATTACAGTTTGTTGTAGTGTTGAACCATCTCCGCTGTCCTCATGTCAACATATTATTCACAACTATTGGTGCAGGATGGGAAGATGGGGGCATCACACTAGGTGTGCTGTAAGAGGAGTGAACTCAAGGGTCATGACCGAACGGCAGAATTAAAGATAAATGTGTCATTCACATAGTTGACAGCCAACAACATACAAAATTGATTTGACACATTCAGGAAATACACAGAAATACTGGCTTTGTGAAGCTTATCCAAATATTTGTTTTTTTTGCATTTTGTCCATAAAAAATAACAGAAACACCCCCCTGTGTGTGTGTGTGTGTGTGTGTGTGTGTGTGTGTATATATATATACACACACTGTGTGTATAGGAAAGTTGGCAAGTTGGCTCAATTATTGCTTATTCTAAGTGGAGAACACTGGACTGTGAAAGCCAGATTGTTTGGTGGAAATAAAGGGTTGCTTAATATTTTCTAAATGATCATATATGGATTTCTTAATCTCAAGGATGGTGTTATACTGGTGAAAGACCATAAAGTATTAAATGGAAATATGGGCAAACATACTGTATGAGGATTATTTCCACTGATGCTCTGCAGAATGCAAAGTAACTGAATTGACTAACATTGCTGTAAATCCTCTTCAAACTTTGTATATTGATCCTTACTATACATTTTCACACTGCAAATTAATCATACCCTTTACTAAAAAGCTAAAGTGCAATTTGTATTTTGTCTTGAATTCTTCTGTTCCTCTTGCAGCATTTTGGCATATTCAGTCTCCTATTCTCAGTTCTCCCATTCATCTCTGATTGATTTTGTTCTTTCAGACCGTAATATTGGAGCTGGGGTGTAGGAATATGAAGTGTGATTTATGGGAGGCACTTGATAGTGGAGTGAGATGGGGCTGAGCAGTTTTCCTCACCCCCACCCCTCCAACCCCCTGCCCTGAAGATGCATGAAATTGAACAGAATGACTCATCCTTATATAAATTACTCTTCATATGCTCCACCTAAACAAGCACATTCAGTGTGCAGAAAAAATGACATATTTCTAGATTAAGTATTACTTTTTTTTTTTTTTTGATTTGAGAACATAAAGTGTGACATTTATCTTTTTGTATTTTAAAACTGAGTGAAGCCATCTCTCTGCTGCTGATTCTTTGAGAGTCAAATTGTTGGAAAAATCTGTTTCTCTCCGCTGAAGTTTTCATTTTGTAGTTTGTGTCTTTGTGTCAACGGCAAGTAGGAGCTCTTTAAACCTCTCACCTCTCTTTTTTCTCATAGTTTCTGCCAACACAGAGCAGGTTCAACAGGCAGCAGCAAAGCTGAACTTGGTTATTATATCTATGACTTGTCTTTACTTATCCACTGGACCTCACCCACCCCTGCGATGCTTCATATCTCAATTACAAATGAAACCAAACTTCCTATGATTTTGCACAGACATAACATTACAGACATAACAATCCCTGCAACCCTCTCCAGCTTCTGGAATTCTGTTGTTACTTTGCCTTAAAAAAACTGACTCACTGCTCAAGCTGTCTGGCAAAATCATAAGCACTCACATTTTTACTAAGAATATGTTGGGCCATGTTTAGATGTCAGCTTGCTGAAGCTCTGTTTTGTCTCTGTGTGTTTTAGTCCTGCTGCGTGAGGAGGTGGCCCAGCTCCAGGAGGAGGTGCACCTGCTGCGGCAGATGAAGGACATGTTGAGTAAGGACCTGGAGGAAACCCAGGGCGGCTGCTCGGCCGACGTGCTCTCCGCTACCGAGCTTCGCGTGCAGCTGGCCCAGAAGGAGCAGGAGCTGGACAGAGCCAAGGAGGCCCTGCAAGGTAAGGAAACAAGGTGCTGTGTGTGTGATTTAAAACACTGATATCATTATTATCGAACATATGGACAATGATGTTCCAAGAGATCAAAGTCCAGTCGTATTAGTGGATCAGTTCAGTTCAGTGGTTTATGAATGGTAAAATAAATTAGAATTAATTTTAATGGGATATTTTTAAGCAATTAACATAAAGATGGATGCCCCAGTGGTCTAAGACCTGTGCCGTGGTGTGATTCGGGCTACATGGGGACCATAGCTGCATTTCATACATCTCTCTCTATCTCTCCAGATGTGTTGTGTGTCTTTTCTTCCAGACAAAATGCAACTGTCAGACAAAGCAAAAAATTGTCTTGAACGTCTTTAAAAAAAAAAAAATAGGAATAATCAATTTAAACCATAGTGAATGATAGGCCAATTTTCTGATGTGCTTTCTCTCACTCCTTAATATTCTTGTCAAATTTGACATACTGAAAGGGCACCTATAAAAACAAATGAAATGTTATTTTAAACTTAACATGCGAAAGAGCTTATCAACAAACATAAGGCAGTTCAGTACACACACAGACATTAAATTACAATAAATTATTCAATTATTACAATTCACAAATAACAATTGATATCCACCAACAGTACATTTGAAAAAATGTGTACGTTAAAAAGCCCTAGTTTGATAAACACATCACAAGTAGTTGTGGATGGATACCTTTTAGGTAAAACTCTAAACGTTGGAAGTCTGCAAAGCAGAGTGATGTTGCAAAACTCAAAACATTCTGTCATGATTTTGCTCCCAACTACTTTAGGTTTTTTCTGTTTGCCACTCTGAGAAAGTCTGCTGCATTTTGCTCCATAGGACCAGTGCGTCTTTACTTGTTACCATAATGTTAACATTGGTGTCTATAACAGTGTGGTTATTGCGGCCCATTAGCTGCGTTATGGGACATTAGCGTGTTTTCCGATCGAGAGATGGAGTGGTATCTTGGGGTGAGAGAGGATACTGACTTTTCATAAAGCTTTACGCTGAGTGGGAGCAGGGTTATGTGCCTGCAGAGTGAGGCTACAGGCAAATTACACCTTCACTCTGTTCCCACTCTATACAGCCTATGTTACAGCACAATGTAGAAGCTCCACTCTATCACCACTGTAAGCTGGATATTGAATTTAAAGATCAGAGGAAGATGTGATTAAACAAATGTTAATTTGTGTGTATTAGCGTCACCTAAACCTTTCCGCTCAATGTTTTATTACACTTACACTTAAAAGCTGTTGTTATAAATTATCTGTAAGACTAAGACTTCAATTATATTTCATAATTTTAGGGACTTAGGTCTTGACTTGGACTTGAATGCTGTTAAATGACTTTATTGAGACTTGATTGAGATTTGATTTAAATGCAAGAACATTTCAGTCTTTAACTTGGCAAAATCAATGAACAATAATAAACATTCAAGACAGTAATAGGCAGGTCTTGCATTTCTAGACTCCTTGAATATTCAATTATCAGAGCAATGCATTGAAAGGACTTTGTCTTATTACATAGAAAGAAACACCTCAAAGATTACAAAGGTAAACGTTGTTATTGAAATGCTCAGCATTCAGAGAATTCATTCTTGACTTTGACTCGGGCCCAAAATGATTTAAAAAAAAAGTTAGTATTGTACTTTGTATATTCCAAGTTGAAAAAGACTACTTTTTTACCTGGAAGTGCTGATTAGAATAAGGTGTTATATATGTATGTTTAATTCTTTTGCTCAGAAAGTAATGAACAGGTTCTGCTAGTCAGTGCACAGTGGCTTGCATCAAGTAAAGATGTCATCAGCATGGCAGTGAATCATTCTTTTCAAAGAGAAATCGCCCATGGAATAAGGCAGAGCATAACCCCCCCCCCCATTTGGTAACAGACAAACACACAACATGCTGTCAGGGGGATTTTGTTGCTGAAACATTTCACTTGACACTTGCAGCCTATGCTTTTTGGAAGAATTAAACAAAAGCAATACAGACTGCGGCAGAATAGAATAGAGCAACGCATCAAATAAACACTTATCTCCTCTTCAGCGGGAGGTTTGGCTGTCTGAACAGACTGCACACAGGCTTATACAGTCAATTGTATGACTCAGGCCTGTTAATGAAGGCCAAATCATACAGAGCCCAGCAGGTACTGACAGTAATCAGCGGTAAATTAAAGATTTATAAAGGGGGACTTTGGTTGGCTTACAAGGTCCAGAAACGTTAAGCAGGGTGAATCTGGTCTACAATTAAGATGGAGTATGTGGAAGGATAACAGGAAATTGTGGTCATATTCAAGTTTGGTTCTGTTGCAATAGGAGAGGCAAAATCAAGCAAAGACATTCCTGTTGCTTGTTTTGTTTTGGCTCTTAAAGCTTTTTTTATATAAGCAATAAAGCAGAAATTGATGTTGAAGTACAGCTTTTGGCCAGAGAGTGAACCATGGATTATATATTGTGTGTGTGTGTGTGTGCATTCAGTGGTGAAAGCAGCAATATATCTAAATTATTTATATTTTGCATTGTTATTTTCCACATAACCCGGCTTGTATAGCTGTCGCTGGTTCCAAGCTCTTTTCTTAGTCCACAGTTGTCACACTCTATCTTCACACACTGACAATGTGGCTCGCTCAGACTCCAAGGATACTGTTTTTCAAGACAGCAATGAAAAGCCAGCAGTAGTGTGAGCCAGCTTTTTGCTCTTTGGTTGCATGTGATGGTTGCAGCCAGTCATTTTGGCTTTGTCCACACAGCAATATTTACTGTTGTTTCCAAGCAGAAAGTGGAAACACATCTGTCATCTCGTCTTCTTGTTTGTGTTGCTTTTCCAGCTTCTTCTACCAAATGCCTTCATGTTCTGAGTTGTAGTTACTTGCTGGTCAAGGTACTGGATGGTACAGGTGATAATTTAATTTATTTTGTGTGTATTTACTGTATATGTTGGTGAGAAAGCAGAACAATGTACTGGCTAGCAATTCCTCTACTTTATTGGACAGTAGGTAAGTATCATGATAAATACTTTTGAGGCTATTGTAGTGCAATGTGGGCCATATGTAAAAAGATGTTTGAGTTCAGCATGTTTCTGAAATGAAACAAGCTGTAAAAACAGCTGCAGAAGGTCTTTCACATCTGGCCATGTCTGAAGGCAGTATTTTTTATACGTGTTTTAAACAGCAGCCCTCAAGGGCAGAGCGAAAAAGTCTGCCATCATGCCAAAAGGCATACAATATATGTTTGGAGAACTTGAGCGCCCTGAGGGGTTTTATTGAAGTGCTACCAACAATTATTGTACAAATGGGGATTACATTGACTTGGCCTTTTGGTATCATGATTATAGATTTAAAGCATGTACAGGGTTGGATTGGTATGGGATAGGTGCTAAATAAACTTGGAGATCAATGTCTAACAGTGGGCTTGTTCACAGGTCCCAGCCCTATCCATCACAATATTCTTTGTGTGGTGACCTTTTATGTTTGAAGGGTTTTTAGTACAACAACAAAAAATACTCATTCATTTTGAGGTTTGGAAATAGTTGGGTTTTAAAGCAGGTAAAAAAAACAACAAGCCAAATGTACTTGTAAATACCTCATTAGCTACAGCAATTTCCGTATGCTGCCAATTGATTGGAGGCGTGATGTTTCGACTCTATTTGATTTCCCCCAGTTTTCACAAGGCTGGCATATTGTAAACATCCCACCAGATGCTCTGGCAAAGTGTTTTCCTCGAAGAATGAGAGCTTGTCAGTAATGTTTGGAGAACGTGAGTGCCCTGAGGGGGTTTTATTGAAGTGCTACCAACAATTATTGTGAAGCAGAGTAGCTTTGTGTTTTTGTTTTGTTTTTATTTATTAAATTTTTTGTGGTTCTGCTTTGGATGAAAAAGCAAAAGGCTGGGGTTATGAAGTAGTGTGAATAAAATGCATCACCCCCTCCTTTACTCTCTGCCTCTTGAGATAATACCTGTTTACTTTGGGAATGGTTCACAGGAACTCTGTTGCCACTCCTACCTCCGTTCAGATGGTTTGCGGGTAAATTACATGCAGATTTTCTGGTGACTGTGAATACAAAATGGAGAATGCAGAGAGGAACACTACTTTTCAGTCTGTTAGTTTTAATTTTCTCCCTTGCCGTCTCTTCCTGTGTCTCCCCCTCTGCCTTTGTTTGGTGTGATGCCCACACCGTTTTAATGTTAAGGCTTGAGCTCACCCCAACTGTGTGCCAGACATTAGCCTGTGAGCACTATAATTGTAATTGTGGAAAATTGCCAACCTCTCTCAATTGCAAGTTTGTTATGATGCCTGTGGGCACTCGATCCAACCCAAACAGCTTGGTGTCAGCTTGGTGGGGTGATTTCATCCCCCTGACATTAAAGTACACAAATGACGATGAACTACAAAAACGTCTTGGTCTCCAAAGCGCAAAGTGGAGGAACAATGAGAATATAAACCACACTTTGACTGATGCAATTGGACTGTTCTCGAAAGTTGTTTATGAATTTACTCAACTCTTATTTTGGACATTCTCATCAAAGTCATCTGCTTATCCAGTGTCGGGTCGCGGGGGGGGGGCAGCACCAGCAGGGGACCCCAAAATTCCCTTTCCCGAGCCACATTAACCAGCTCCAACCGGGGGATCCTGAGGTGTTCCTACGCCAGGTTGGAGATATAATCTCTCCACCTAGTCCTGGGTCTTCCCTGAGGCCTCCTCCCAGCTGGACGTGCCTGGAACACCTCCCTAAGCAAACAAAGATGGATGGATGGATCATCAAAGTTGTGTTCAATGCATTTTCAAAGTATAGCTGGCCCTTTCTGCTGTTTTTAATTAACTATTTCTGCTTTGGCTAATTACTATCACTGAGGGACTCCTAGTCAATCCATAGCTAAAAAGAAAGCAGCACAGAGCTATGTATCATCAAAGCGCAGTCTGCCTGCTCTGTTTAGTGTCATTTCACGCTACATCGTCCTCAGAAAACAGCTTTGTCCTTGTCTACAAGGCCTCTTCTTTCACTTGGCGTTTTAAACCAATACACATATTTACACGCACACACAGTGCAGCCAAATCTCATCAAGCTAGTTAACTTGATTACAATCAAGTATTGCTGCCTTTAATTTTTAAACAAATGTGACCAGGATAGCTCAGTTGGTAGAGCGGACACACATATATAGAGGTTTACTCCTCAACGTAGCGGGCCGGGGTTGAACTTCAACCTGCGGCTCTTTGCTGCATGTCATTCCCCCTTTTATGTCTTCATCTGTCCTGTGAATATAAAGGCCCAAAGATGCCTTGAAATGACTTGACCCAGTCTTTGTATTCGTCTTTTACAGTGGTGTTACATACGGTAGCTTACACCTGAACAATTAGGCTTTAAAGATTACAGCCAGTAAATGTTGTTTTAGATCCAGTGAAGACAGCGAGGTGAGTAAAGAGGTGCTGTTATGGGATCAAAGTGCGATTCTCCCCCCTGATTCCCTGGTGTGTCAGTTCTGCTGCATAAATAGCTTGTGTACACATTAATTCACACACCCAGATCATCTATTAGTGTGCAATGCTTGATCTATTTTTAATGGCTAGCTTCTAGGATGTGCATCAACTTAAAACAAGAGTCAAATGTCAATGCTAAGGTTTGTACATTCCTGATAAAATGTTAATTAACTTTAATTAATGTTTTTAAATGTTAACACGACTGCAAAAAATTCTGATACGGTAGTAGCATGACCTGCTCGACAATACGGACTGCCTTCATTAACAAGGACCAAAGCAGATTAACTTCATTCAACCAGCGAGTGTGTTTTTATTGAGGAAGTGAGGAGGTGAGCACAATGTGCAGCTCTGAGGCTCCTACTTCATTATTCAGCTGTATGGCAGATTTAAAATCCCAAACCGTGAACAATGGACTCCCTCCAATGTGCTGATGTCTCTTTTGTTCTCTCTCCCAAAATAATTATGTTGAGAGCCGACTAAAAGCCTGTCCCTTCTCTTCAGGACTGAAGTTATATGGAGTTGTGTCAGTGTGGAGTGGTTTCATTCATTAATATGATCATTATCTGAGAGGGTGTTGAGATGTGGGTCTATCTTTGTGATCCTGTTTTCTGTTGTTGCAGGTAAACTGAACTTAGATGGCAGTCTATTCTAAAGCACAGTATATGATTCACTGCAATGCAGAAAAGATTACATTATATGCAACGGACAATAATTCCTCAAAGGCCGCTGTATTGAGACCAAATGGATTGTTGAAACCGAACAGAGCGAGTTGAAACCGAACAAAGAAATAATATTCAGCTGAAATCATGGCTGAGATCTTGTTATATTTGTACCATAATAGATGGGGCACTGAGGGTTGCTATTTAACCAGAGAGAAGCAGTGAGTGGGATGTGAAACGCGTGCCACTGTGATAGGTAAGAACCGCAGGTAACGAGTTGGCTGTCTTTGATTGAGTTTCTTCACAATCAAAGATCATCAGAGAGCCTTTTTCCTGGAGCTGAATAATGTTTGACACTTGATTATTCCTGAAATTACCCACAGAGTAGTCAGCCTTATAACAATAAATCTATTTTCATGTACAGTTTTAAAGTGATAGCCCACCAAAAAAATCTCTTTGAGAATCAAACAATGACCTCCCATAGGCTTGAAAGGCAGCTGTTAATAGTTTGTTTCTTCACAAACAGCAGCAGCTCTGGTCAGTTTGAATTGTTGTCACTTACAAAAAGGTTTCCTATGGTGACATGGTTTCAAAGCAAGAAAAAAGTACCAACACATACAGGAAATGCTTCTTTTTGTATTATGGGTTAGGAACATATTGTAACCCTACTACTACTATACTAAGCTGGAAGCAGACCAGTAAATTATACACCAACCAAAATCAGACAACAAAATAAAAAAACTAAATCAGACAAATCAAGACTACAATCAATATAAAAATGACTTTAAAAAAAACAACAACAAAAAAAACAGTAAAACTCCTCAATTAGTAGTCTCGCATTGCCAGACCTTCCTCCACAGCGCTGCTGAGGAGGGTTTGGCTAGTCCGCACAGCAATCTGGGATGGGAGAAAAACATGGTGGAACATGTGTATGTTCATATGTTGTTTTAGTCGTGCAATAGTAAATCGGCCAGAGTTTAAAAATGTCAAAACAAAGAAAGTGGAAAGTACCGGACATCCTGCCTTATTTATTTATTTATTTATTTATTTAGTTAAAGTTTGACATTATAAGAAGTATGCTTAGCCTACTCACTTTCTTGCTGGGAGTTACAATAAAGAATTGATTTTTGGTTTAACTTTGTTTAGCTTAGCAAGACTGAAAGCAGATGAAAAACAGAAAGCCTGGCTCTGTCTGTGAAGCAGCTCTAAAGCTCACAAATTAACATGTTATAGCTTGTTTGTTTAATCCGTACAGAAACTGGTTTTATTGGGGTTATGCAAGGGACTGTTTGTTGGATGGCCGCAGTAACTTCCCGGAGTCTTGTCTTTGCCATGACGTTGCCTAGCAATCAGCGGAGAATCCAGTGTTTCCATGGTCTGTGCTAGGCTAAGCTAACCATCTGCAGGCTCTAGCTTCACATTTAATGGTACATGAGAATTGCGTTAATCTTCTCATCTGACTAACTCACAGAAAGAAAGCAAATCAGCTTGTTTCTCAAGTTATTTTTAATACAAAAGTGACTCCAGCCAGTAGGAACTCCCTGAGGAGTCCAGTGTAGTGACTAATATGCTGGTTCCACAGTAGCAAAGAGTCATAGAAGAGCACCGCAGACAAAGGCTTTCAGCCCACTGCAGTAGTAGATGCAGATCACATTACATTACACATACTTGAAAGCACTGTGCTACCAGAAGAGCCTTTGTGTGGTGAGCTAAAAAACACTTATGCAGATTTTAGAGAATGTGTTAGGAGAGAGTGATACAGGCAAGTGTGGTTGTTTTTAACATTGAGCATTGGGTACAGTGGTTTGGACTTTTAATGGTGAATGTTTTGTTCTATTTCGTATAGGCTTCGCCCTCTAAGGGCTACGCTATTGGGTTTATCCCTCCGCGCATGCGCAGTCGTGAAGATTTTCTTTCCCGCCCTTGCGTCCAGCACGGGCCTCAACTACGTCCGCATTTACTGTATATGTACACAGCGGACCCGTTGTTCGTCTCCCACTTTTTCTTCAATTTCGCAGTATGAAGACAAGCTTAAGAATTTCCAGCGGTGCTCGCGTCTGCCCCTCCTGCCGGACCGGCTACATCCTGCCGCCGGACCTTCACCCCGCTGCGGGACCTGCCTCGGGCGCCGTTCTCGCCGGCCAGGCCCTTACCCGCCACGCCTCCTGCCGGCTTTGCCCCCGCCTGTCATCTAAAGAGCTAAACTGACAGGCGGAGGCTTTTCTGGTCTTGCCAGGCTAGCGGGGACGGGAACGGCAGTGGGGCAGACAGACGGAAACCCGGCGACACCCTGGAGCCGCTGGCGGACGGCGTCTTTCGACGAGCATGAGTCCGCTGGCTCGGTTCTCTCGGACAGCGCCGCCGTTACCGGTTTTTCCCTCCTCCCCCTTGGGAGGAATCCCCCCCTCTCCTGGGGGGATTGGGCCTGGAGACGGCGATCGACGCCCTCCCACTGGAGCTCTCTCCGTCTCCCGAACGGCCAGGGGCACCGCCGGCGGCCTTCCCCTTGCCTCAGACGGCCCCAGCCTCCACCGCCAAAAGCTCTCTTCGTTGATCTGCCAGAGGTCATCAGGAAGGCGGCAGAGCGGAGAGGCATAGCACTCCCGGCGGAGCTGCCAGCCCCGCCGCGCCTTTTGAGCGGGGACATTACGCCCGAGCCGCCCTCTTCACGGGCATCACTCTGGCTGCGCTTCACAGAGCTTCGGACATTTTTTGTGGAGGAGGCTTTTCTCCCAGCCTGGGAATCTGAAGGCTTCCCTCTCTCTCGCTACGCCCCGTTTAACCGGGCTCAAGGCGACACGGATGCGGGGTTTTTCCCAGGGGCTGGCGGCACTAACAACATAGCCCACCGCCATCCTCACCCTGATCACGGTGGCGATGTCCAGGGTCATGGCTTGGCAGACTGTGGCCCAGCGAAACACCTGGATCCACATGTCTCAGCTGCCCGCGACAGTTAGACGCTGGTTATGCGTCTGTACGGCCCTATAGCCCCAGACGGGCCTTTTTTTGGGCCCGGTCCCCCTCCGCAGCGACAGCCGGCATAAACTCGGCCGGCAGGCTGCACGAGGTCGGAGAACCATGCGAGCGGCCCCCACCGGGTCCAATCCGTCTCGCGAGCCACCCAGCAAGCGGCACGGACGGTGGCAATGACGGGACGCGGGGATCGTCTGTCCTTCGGCTGAGAGTCGGAAACACAACGGCATGTTGAGGGCCACTCCCTCCCATCTTAACAGCCGTTTTTTCCCCTCATTCATACAGCCCTTATTCGTTCTGAACAACGCGCTGATATGACAGTCGTTCCCCACACAAGCACAGGCTGCCACACGCGGAGCGCCACGGCCTCCTCGTAATGCCGGCAGCGGGAATGCGCCCACCCATTGTGGATGACGCCGCTCAATGAACCACCTCCCCACGGCGATGCCGGCGGGACGTGGGACACATTAACCCAGTGGCCGCTCCCGCCCCACACGGCGGTGACCGGCCACTGCCCTTTTCTAAAAGCTGTCCCGCAGCTGTCTACCACGGGCTGGCCGAGACGAGTGATCGTGTCGCCCAGCGACGGGGTGGGCTCTGCGCTCCCCGCTAGCCATGCCGGTGAACAACACTCAGACATGTGCTATCAGGGTGCAGCGCAGCATCGATTGGCTTGACAAACATCGACTCTTGGATGTCAAAGCCGATAACACGGGGTTACACACTCCAGTTCGCCTCCCCCGCCTCTTTTCGCGGGTGTGTGTTGGAGGCGACGGTATCATCTCTAGCACAGTCAGACGTGATGACGTCCAGAGCTAGAAGGGCTGCTGACAAGCGGAGCCTTTTCCCCGTCCTTCAAGGGGAGGAGAACGAGGGTCTTTTACTCTCGCTACTTTCTCACCCCGAAGGGAGGATCAGGAGGACTGCCCCCATCCTTGACCTGTCACAGTTCAAATGATACATTATGGAGCGCACTTTTTCCAAATGCCCATCAGGCACTTGTTGGAATGTGTGCGCCACCACGAATGGTTTACGTCAGTGGATCTGAAAGAAGCTTACTTTCACGTCTAAATCATTCCTGGGCACAGGAAACCCCTGCGGTTCTCCTTCCAATGGGCCCGGCTCAACCGGCTGCAGGTCGGGTACTCACTACCCCCTCGCACATTTTCCAAGTGCATGGAAACGGTGCTCCAGCCGCTACAGAAGAGGGGCATCAGAGTCCTTTTTATTCGGACGATCCGCTCATTGTAGCCTCCTCTCGGGAGCAAGCGGCGCTGCAGACTATAGAGGTCCTGCGGCTGCAAACGCTGGGTTTTGCCATAATTTGGCGAAAGACCGCTCTGGTCCCCGTAATCGATAGGTTATCCGGGCGTGGACATAAAGTCGATCACCATGAGGGCCAGGTTGTCAGCACCAAGACGGGACGCCCTGACCTCTCTGTTGTCCGCTTCAGGCCACACACGACAGTGTCATCGCTGTCAGTGATGCGGCTCCCGAGCATAATGTCTGCGGGACAAACGGTGGTTCCCCTGGGTCCTTTCTACATAAGGAAAGTCCAATGGTAGTTTCTTCGCGGACAGCTCGATCACATTCGCCACAAATGGCGTATGCTGTCCATCCCTCATTCACTCCTGTCAGACCTGGCATACTGAGGGAACCTCCGGATCCTGTCTTCCGGGTTCCCCAGGGCAGAGTGACGCATATGTGACGGTGTACACAGACGTGTCCCTCACTGGCTGGGGAGGGATGTGTGAGTCACAGGTGGTGGGAGGGGACTGGCCCCCTTTCCCCTCTCACATAAACTGCCTGGAGCTGTCCACGGTAGTGAAAGTGTGAAACACTTCACCCCAGTGGTGTCGGGGAGACATGTCGTCGTGCGGACAGGCAACATCACGGCGGCAGCGTTCATAATCCGCCAGAGCGACATGTATACGCTCAGCCCAGCTAGTGGAAATAGCCTCCCGCTGTGGGCGACAGTCACCTGCTGTCTCTCGAAGCAGTGTAGGCCTATAACCCGATGTCTTTCGAACGGGCGGCCGACCTGACGCCGAGGGGGGGCACAACGAGTGGAGATTGAATCACACTATTGTTCAAATGTTATGGAGCAGGTTCAGGGAAGCGGAGGTGGATCTGCTCGCTCCACGAGAAAAACACACAGTGCACTCGGTGTTTTTTTTTCCTTTGAGCATGCGGGACAATTCTCCTCTTGGCGTAGACGCCTTCTCCCTATATGCTTTCTTTTCTCCCTCGATTCCTGGAGAGCATCCAGGAGAAGAATCTGTCAATGGCTCTGGTGGCACCGAGGCGCACGAGCGCGTCCTGGTTCCTGACCCTGTTCAGCTGCTGGTGGATCCTCCCCCCTAGCAACTTCCGTGGCAGGGGGACGCACTGTCGCAGCTGAACAGCTCGATCTGTCATCACCCAGTTATAACCCAGAGACTTTGGGGCTGGTTGCTGAGCGGTAGCCTAACGCTTACAGAGATTGTGGTGCGCACCATCCAGGGCTCCAGAGCCCCTTCTAACACAGCATGTTACGCAGGGCGCTGGTCTGTCTCCCAGCGCTGGCGCACAGGGGGGGGACGCGGATCCCATAGGTGTCCCCTGCCTCTCGTGCTGACGTATCGCCAAACTCTGGTGGATAGCGATTTGACTCCATCTACAGTCAAAACATACGCAGCAGCCCTCTCCTGCCAGGAAGGCTAGAGTGAGAGGGAAGTTTTTGCCTATCCCCCGGCGAAGCGTTTTCTGAAGGGGGTACGCGTCAAAAACCGCCTGTTCGCCCCCTCACCCCCCAAAGGGGCCTAGCCCTGGTGCTCCGGGCTCTGGGGAAGCCCCGTTTGAGCCTCTGGCACAGGCCAACTCTCAGAATGCTGTCGCTAAAACGGCGCCTCTCTTGCCCTAACGTCGGCCAAAAGAGTGAGTGATTTATGTGCACTGTCGGTTTCTCCGTCCTGCCTCTCCATTAGAGGGGACGGGAGAGCAACCACATTACAGCCAAACCCCTCCTTCACACCGAAGATTCTAACTAGTTATTTTCGGGTCCAGTGTTTTTTCCCTCGAGGGTTTTTTCCCCCCGCCTCGTCAACGAGGCAGAGGTGGCTTCCCACCGGTTGTGTCCGGTGTGTGCCCTGTCTCAATACATTTTGCGCACGGCAAATATCAGGAAAACACAACAGCTGGTTGTGCATTATAGAGAGCACTCCCGAGGGTCAGCCCTCTCAAAACAGCGTCTGTCTCACTGGCTGTGCGAGGCTATTACGCGACATCCGAAGGCATGCTACGAAAGGCTCTGTCGGCGCCTGCGGCTCTATTTAAAGGCATGGCAGCCTCCTGGGCTTCCCCGTGCCCTTTCATCCGCTTCTATGTGCGAGATGTGTCTGAACATGTGTATATGTTCTGTCCACAATCAACGTGTAATGCTGCGTTGGATGTGCGTTAAGAGGACAAGAAGCGGATGCCCGATTGTTACCAATCTAAGGCACCTAGTGCATGCCGCTGCAGTCTCACCCTGCTGTCTTCACCTCGCCTGTTTTAGGCGCATTGTGAGACGCAGTTTCTTGTAGTTTCATAACCATGTTACTTCCAGGCACCCCTATGCCACTAAGTGGTGCCGCAGCAACCTTGCTCTGCTGTCTTACCTCTCCTGTTTTGGAGTATGGTTGTGAGACGCAGTCCTTAATGTCATACATTGTCATATCATGTTACATGCACGGATTTGATGATGTCACTCCGTTGCATGCGTGATTTTTTCGCCGGCATACGGTCCTCCCTCGGGCGTCCCTTGCAGGGCCAATCACGCACAATTCCCATTACTCATTGAACTACTGCCATCACATTGTGGGCCTTATGAACTTTTCAGGCCACGACGTTAGCATGGCAGGCTTTATCAGAAGAATGACTCTGATTGAGCCTCTGTACATTGTTGTTGGGAAAATGTGGTCTATGTTCGGCTTGTGGACCGATACCGGTGTCGCAGGTGGCATTGACTACATCAGCTTCGCCCTAACCCAATAGCGTAGCCCTTAGAGGGCGAAGCCTATACGAAATAGAACGATAGTTACGTAGGTAACTCCAGATTCTATGAGTATAGGCGTAGCCCTCTAAGGTCCGGGCCACCTGCTCCTAGAACATTGGTTGAAGAAAAAGCTGATGTTTTTGGGAGACGAACAACGGGTCCGCTGTGTACATATACAGTAAATGCGGACGTAGTTGAGGCCCGTGCTGGACGCAAGGGCGGGAAAGAAAATCTTCACGACTGCGCATGCGCGGAGGGATAAACCCAATAGCGTAGCCCTTAGAGGGCTACGCCTATACTCATAGAATCTGGAGTTACCTACGTAACTATCGTTTTGCATTTGTCCTGATCTGCTCTTCTTCTCCCTAAAACAGGCTAGTTTTAGTATCAAAATGTGCATGCACACTTTTGCACAAAAACAACCACTGATGCACTTTGTAGACAAAGAGGAAATCCAGATATGATCAAAAAGTATCCATATATATATTTATATAAAAAGCATGGCAAGACAGAAGATACCTGTAGGTGCTTGCACGGATATCATTCCTCCATGAAAGGACTATTAAATTGAAGCCTCTTCAATAGCTTCCTCTCCATGTCTTCCTCCTCCTTTAGCTCCAAACACATTAGTCTCAGCTCTGTATGGTTCCCAAGTGGTTCCCTCTTGTTTCATCTGGTAATAATTCTTAGAGGTCTGGACCAAGCCACAGATTATGTTAGTCATTAATATGGCTGTCAGCAGAAGTAAAAATGCTCGTGCCTCCCTAGCTCACCTACTGTACATTCTTTAGTGGAAAGTAACGTCAATGAGCCTCAGGACCATCTTTGTTTATTAGAAGTGCTCATACATAGGTTATAAATGGTAAGTAACAGTGCTAACTCTCCACTGAATGTGAATGGACCCTTGTACCGAGCCACAGTGAGTGCTTTCTTGTATCCGACACCAGGAAGGTTGATGTTGCCAAAAGGTCGCAGGTGCAGGATGTGAGGCAGCAGCAGTTTTTGGCTCATCTCAAAAAACGGCTTTGATTTCACTTCCCGAGGCAGGTGCTCGGAGGTTTCCTGTTTCTCTTGGCCAATGAGAGACATTTCTTGTCTTCATTCGCCGGCTAGTTTGGCTTGATTATCGCTTTTGCTTTGGAATTCCACCTCTGAAGAACGGGTGAAAGGGAGAGATATGAAAGGGTGACAGGAGAAAAATGAAGAAGAGAAAAACGAGAGAGTGAATCTGTCCTTGTAAAACTGCACTTTTCATTCCACTTGGCTGAGCATGATCCCCTGACAACAACTTGTGAATGTCACGCAATTAACCAGGCTGTGATATAAGTTAATTAATGGCACACAGCTGGCCTGGAGGGGGGACAAAAGAGGGAAGAAAAAGAAAGGTGAACACATGATAACAAGCATTAAGAGGGAAACAGAACCCTGTGATGCTATGAAATATCAAGCACTTAAAGCTGCTGTGCTGTAAGAAAAATAGATGCCAAAGTGAAGAAGACAAAGGTGGACAGACACAGTGAGAATACATAAAATGTTTGGAAAGATAGCTGGAGGGGAACTCATCTTTAAGCAGATGTCTAGGAAACAGCTTTGCATGAAGAGGGAGATAAAGGATAGGAGAGAAAAATGTTTTCTTTAAGGAAATTAGAGCTTCTGTGAATAACTACGCTAAATCATATTCTTGATAATGATGCGTGGGTGAGGTGCCAGAGGATTAGAGAGAGTGTGTGGCAGAAAGATAGATGAAAAGAACCTCTACAGAATCCAGCAGCAGAGAGGAGATTGACAGAAGGGTTCATGTGTGATTCACCCCTTTATCAACACGCAGCCATGCAACATTAGACCAGCAGGTGTATTTAATGCTGTAGCTTAAGACGCTTCTTATCTGAAAGTCTTATAACTTAATTATTGTTCATGAATAAACTGCTATAATCTGGACTTGTGGACAGCACAATTTGAAAAAATATAAAAAAAAGTTTTGTTCTCTCAATCATGATTTAAAACACACTTGTCAAAACATACGAGTACAATTTATGTAATTTTACTAAACATCAGCAAGTTACTTAACCCATTGGACAAACCATAGATATAGAATAATTATGTTTTTTATTTATAGGGCAGACACTGACTTTAACGCACAACCAAATGTTGCTCAGTCTATGATGCTGACTACCAATAATCACTGATCTCGTTCATATAAACACACCCACCTGTACTCTCAGGTCTTCCACTTCCATACATCTCACTCAACCCACCACCAGTTTGACCACCTTTGGGCTGAGAGCATTCAGTCGCTCAGCCCCTCCATCTGGAACTCCCTTCCACCGAATATCCGCAACACTCTCTTTTCAGTTTCAAAACACACCTTTTTAAACTGGTTTATTCTCTTTGATCACTGTATATTCACATCAATTGATGGTCGGATTTTTTGCTTTGGAAATATGTCCTGTACCTTTTATGAACAATTGTTATATTGTTTTTAACTTAGTACATTGTTTTTTCTTGTAAGGTGACTTTGAGTGCTTTAAAGTTAAACAAAATAAAACAAGCGGCTATAAATAAAATGTATTATTATTATTATAATCCATCTCTCTCTCTCTCTCTCTCTCTCTCTCTCTCTCTCTCTCTCTCTCTCTCTCTGATCCTTCCTCCGCAGCCATGAAGTCCGACCGTAAGCGGCTGAAGGCAGAGAAAGCGGACCTGGTGAACCAGATGCAGCAGCTTTATGCCACACTGGAGAGCCGGGAAGAGCAGCTCCGTGACTTCATACGCAACTATGAGCAGCACAGAAAAGTATGGCACCCATGTTCTGACCATAAATAGTTGTACACAAGTGCATGCACAAAAGGATCCATATAAAAAGAAAAGTATTTTCTTGTGTAACTGTGTTGGTTGTATGCACATTAGCACAAAAATGTCCGAGCAACAATGCCTAAGTGAGTGAGCACTTGTATTGTTCCTCAGAATAAGTCTTAAAAAAATGCATGCTGTGGATAAGGAGAGATAATAGAAATGACATAACTGTTACACTGTCTCTGAGGATGTTTACATGACTACCGGTGAGAAGTTTCTCTTGGCAGTTAGATGATATGTTCAGGTTTGTGTGTTGCTGTTGTATTATATGTTGTCATTCAAGCATAAACAGCAAAAGAACATGTCAATGTATCTTTGACATTACTGTACAGCAGGTTTAGGAACCAAAGGGACTGTTTCAGCCTTAATGCCAACTCAAGTAAAACAATCATTTAATATTCACTGACAAGACAACACAGAAAGTAGTGAAATTAGTAATGTAGACCCTTCTATTTTTCCTGAATGTGGTTCAGTTCCATTATTTAGCAGGTTTGACTCATTCAGTTTCAAAGGTGTGCTATGCTAAGTGAAATGTGAACCAATCCACAATCCATCAGGATCTCTGTGTCTACCAGGAGAGCGAGGATGCGGTGAAGGCACTTGCCAAAGAGAAGGACCTGCTGGAAAGAGAGAAGTGGGACCTGCGGCGGCAAACCAAGGAAGCCACGGAGCACACAGGGATGCTGCGCTCCCAGCTTGACCTCAAGGAGAACCGCATAAAGGAGCTGGAGGCTGAACTGGCCATGGTGAGACAGAAAGAAAACAAAGGGGGTAACTAGACTGAAAAACAGACAGGCTGGCAGGCAGGTGAAAAAAACTGTAATGTTTAAAAAGAAAATCATTGTATTTATTTATTTGCCATTGTACACTCTGTTTTTCATGTTTAGTAAGTGGAACACAGTCACCAATAAAAGAGCCAGAACAAGGGAAAGATATGTAATGCATACTGAACTCAACCAAAGTAGAGTTATCAAGGCTCAGACACATATTCATTACGTGTATATTAATAGCAGTACATACAGATAATATGAAAGTTACAATATATGCCTGTCTGTCACTATGCACTGTTTTGGGTGTACTGCATATAATAACACAGAATAACACAGAAAGCCTTTGAATGTACAGTATAGCCATCCGCCATGTCTCCAACCCCCCAGATGAGTAACTGTGTCAATCAGAGAATGGAGTACCGGATGTTTGAGCGGGTTGCGGACAGGGACTACTCGCCTAGGGTCATGGCGGTAAGATGGGCCCCCAGCTTTAAAGTGCTCATATTATGCTTTTTGGCTTTTTCCCTTTCCTTTATTGTGTTATACTTTGTTTGTGTGCATGAAAAGTGAAAAAGCCCAATGTCCACCCCAAAGGGAGTTACAATCTTCCACAGAAAACACCGTTCACAAACTGCTCGAAACCGCTCTATTGTAGCCCAGCCTTTACTTCTGTGACACACGCTTCATTTTGCATCACTTCGTAACACACGTTATAATGTTCCCACGCCCTCATACCAATCTTGTCAGAGCGGATGACCAAAGATACTAGGGACTGCGCATGTGCGACTCCCAACAAAGATGGAATAAAAGTGAGATGCCTCACTCTGTAGCTAAAATGGAGCACTCAACCCACAGGGTGAAAAGAGGAGCTGCAGCAATGTGCAGTACGACAAATATATGGTGTTTTTATGAAAATTAAACCATGTACACCTATTCTGGTACAACCTCAATACAATTATGAACCTGAAAATGAGCATAATATGAGCTCTTTAATATTTGTTTTTTCTTGAACCTCCTGCTCCCTGGAAATCACTCCTACTTGGGACATAATTGTCATTTTGGAAAGTCCCCCACCTCAGCTGCATGTTTTTGACTAACCCACAGCCAACCCAGACTGATCCCAGTGATCCCACTGAATCCTGCTGTGATTGATCTGAATGTGTTTTTAATTGAGCAAAGAAATGCTTTGGGGGGGGAATAATCTGGCAACCAATGTTTACTCCAAAGGTTTGTGATTGTATTCGGTTTTGCATGTAAACCACTATGAGTGATAATCGTTTAACGGCTGGTAAGTAGAGATGATTGCAACAGAGCTGATTGGGCCAGCGTTGATTTGCAGTCTGCTGTTGCTTGGCATGATGATAAGATTCACACATTAACAAGATTTCAAGCATTTGTGAAACACCGATAGGTCAAGGCTAAAAACGTTTTTACACCCCACCAATGGTGGAATGTAACAGAGTACATCTACTCAACATCTCTACTGACAGCACTCCACATTTACAAACAACAAAGCTACATATTCAAATTGACCGGAATTCTCATTTAAGTAAAGGATCTGAATAGGTCTTCCACCACTGCACCCCACCAACCCCTAACCTCCCCTGAAAGGAAGCAAACAGCAAAAACCTCCTCCAGATATTATTATTCTCTTCTGTTTTCTCCATTCTCTGTGCTCTCTGGTGTGGTAAAAACAGATTTCACACAACAAAGACATAAATACAGCTGCATTTTTCATGAGGCAACAACCACATGAGGAGCCCAGGGGAGAACTCGCTTGTCCGCATGCACTTTGAGACTTAGTAGTAGGATTCTGGGTACACAACTCGACATGTACAGTACATGTGCACACACATATGACACATGAATAAAAACAATGATAACTTACTTAAAAAACATCCCAGAAACATTTTCTGTCCGGAATCGCTGTTCGATGTGATTTTGCTTTCCGACTTATTGTATCTGTCTTTCTACCTTCTTAAGGCCAAACAGTCACTAGCCACCCTGACCAAGGACGTGCCCAAGCGTCACTCTCTGGCCATGCCAACGGAAACAGTTGTCAACGGTAACAACCAGGAGTGGGTGATGCATCCTGACCTTCCCCTGACTGCTGCCATCAGACAGAGTCAGCAGACCCTCTATGTCCACACGGGGCATCCCACTGACAGACAAGGTAGGAAAGACAGAAGCATCCCTACCGTAACACACAAGGTGGTTTTACCGTCCTTTAGCCCCTGCATGAACACGCAAACCTGCTTCACACACACTCACTCCTGCCGTTTGCTCAGTACAACCACATTGTTGGCCACTGATGTCGCTCAGGTCGTTACATTTCATGCGCTTTATGTAGCAGTTACAGTGAACATATCTTTTGCTTTACAGCTTCCATTTGGCTTTGCCACACACAAATGTTTTCTCTGTATTTGAGAATGGTGGCAGCTAAGGAGGAGTCAGGTGTTAAGGTGGGTGATGATGGCGCAGTGGATATGACACATGCCTTTGGTGTGGGAGGTCTGGGTTCAAGTCCCACTGTGATACTTCAACCAATGTGTCCCTGAGCACAACACTTACCGACTTTTTTGGCCCTTATATCTAATTTTCAGGTCCCTCTCCCCTCCCTGAAATAAAATGGGGACACAGGAGTCAGTATGTGAGCAACATACTTTTACAGTTATTATGAAATACACTGTGTGCCCAATTAGGCAAGTTGTATTCCTGAGGATTTATTGTATTGTATTGTATTGTATTGTATTGTAACAAATTGCTCTGAGTCAATCAGAAATGTTAAACTTCAAATCTGAATATTTAACAAAGGAAAAGTGAGTTTTAGCTTTCTCATTTGAATATCTGTATGCAGAATTATTATGCAACCAAAAAAATGTTCCCATCTCGCTTGTTTATTTTAATTTCTTAGAGTAAGAATACAACTTAAAGTTAACAAATAAACACTTTCAAGAAATATTCAGTGACCAATATAGCCACCCTTCTTCTTCCATGGAATCTGTTTCTTGATCTGTTATGATCAACTTTTAGTGCAGCAGCAACCAAAGCCTCCAAAATGCTGTCCAAAGAGGTGTATTGTCTTCCCTCACTGTAAATCTCACATTTAAGAAGGGTCCACAAGTTCTCAATGGGGTTTACGTCTGATGAGGAAGAGGGCCATGTCATTATTCTGTCATCTTTAAGGCCCATGCCAATACCCGACCTCCACCTTGCTGGCGTCTGACTCGAAGTGGAGCTCTGTGCTGGAGTCTGGAGCTCAAAACGTTTAATTGTTCGGTGATGACGAATATGTTTGCAACTTCAAGAGTGCCGCATCCCTCTGAAAGGCATTTTACATTTTGTTTACATTTACATCTGTTTTTGTCCCATTTTGTCTGAGGTAAAGAAGCTGCCTAATGATTATGCACACCTTGATATAGGGTGTTAATCACTTTAGGTCACACCCTCCCTCATTAAATAAATACACATAACCTGATAATGCTTAAACCAAATTAGCATTTAAGTTTATATAACTTGGAATTAATATGGATAATATGCCTGAAAATGACGATAAGGTCAAAATACTCACTTGCCTAATAATTGTGCACACAGTGTAGCTAGAGCCTGGAGGTAACATTATAATCAGTATAATCTTACCTATTAGATTCTGCGCTTGAATATGGCCATCGAAGTGTCTAGGCCAACCACAGCTTTATCCAAAACTTCTGAAAGACATAAGACTAAACATTTCTAAACCTAAGTGCAAAAACTGCAATACTGGCACCTGTCGGCCTAAAAAGAAAATTCTACACAGATAAGCTTGCTTACACCAGACTAACAGTTTATGTCAATCTTAGAGCTTGTTTTAAAGGGCAGCCACTGGTTCAAACAGGTTGCTCGCTAACTGGGTGCATCTGGAGGAAGAAGCAGACAACGAAACAAAAACAGGGAAAACGTGTGAACAGTCACGGACCCCCAAATTGCTATGCAATTTGTCGTACTGTATGTATCAGTCTCACTGATACACTCACACGCTAAACCTCTTTGAAGCTGTTTTCACTGTTGCTAAGCAACTGCAGAAAAATGCAAATCGTTTCAGGCTTCTTGTCAGGGGCTTTTAAAAAAAATATATTTTCATTTAAGGATGTTGTAGAAAGAGAAAAAACAATTTTCCCTTTTCACTACTTTTGGTGCCCAAACACACCCCATGAGAAAAAAAATCGTATCTGTTTTTCATCTTGTCCCGTTTAGTGGCAGCCGTGCGGGTGAGCCCATGCCACTTGCGTCAGCCTTCCATCATCTCCGACTCCTCGGCGGTGGAGGGAGACCGGTCATCCACACCCAGCGACATCAACTCACCACGCCATCGGACTCACTCCCTTTGCAATGTAAGAGCTAACCTAACCCCCTTCCCCAGCATCCTCCCAAGTAATCTCCTTCTCTGTAGTAACTGCCCACTGTCCTGCTCCCTGGCCGCTGCCGTTTCCTTCCACCATCGTTCTGGCAGAATTCATGTTTGCCCCCACGCAGTCGTGTGCTCACTTTGCAGCTGTGACTTGAATTTATGTGCAAACCAGTTGTGGTTGTTGAATAAGTGCATGCCTGGCAGCATGTCAAGTGACACCTCCCCTCTGTGTTGTGATCTTTATCTTTCCTGATCTTTATCGCCCACTCTGCATGACTTGACTGACTTCTTCGCTCTTGTATCTCTCTGTAACTCTTTCCATATGTTCATCTTCTCCTTCCCTCTGCTCCCTCTTTCTTACTTCAGTCCCTAGAAGATCTGGAGGAGGCGAAGCGTAAGAAGAAGAAAGAGAAGATGGGGCTGGGCTCTCTGTCGCGCGTCTTTGCTCGGGGAAAACAGCGCAAGTCCCTCGACCCTGGTTTGTTTGATGGTACTTCATCGCCTGATTATTACATAGAGGAAGATGCAGACTGGTAAAGCACACATTTCCCAGCAAACCACCTGGGGACCCTTTGTGGCAATTATCAGAAGACAGCATTGTGTTGTGTGTGAGAGAGAGTGTGTGTGTTTGATGTCAGTGTGTACATATATAATAATGTGTGTGTGCTTGCGCGTCTCACACTCATGCATACTTGCGTATGTGTATGTGTGTGAGAGTGTGTGCATGCGTGTGTCGTCCATGGTCAGAGGCCATGTCAGGAGCAGGAGGCGCGTTGTGCTTGTGTGAACCTTAACGAGCAAATTGCACCTGTATGTACAGTCCTGTAAATAGAGTGGACACTGTGACACAGCAACCTTGAGGATATGTTTTATTGTATCTGCCCTCCAAAACGGCTGTGATATTTGATTTTTGAATTGTGCATTACATTTTGACTTTTTGTTTTCACTCAACTGGAAACTTGAAGGACTGCTGTACTTGTAAATAACAACAGTTGATGTGCACTTTGTGCGTGTAAATGTCTCCTTGTCCTGAATGCCTTTTGTTATTTTTGACATGTACTCCCCTCCTCTCACTACCTTTTAACTTGAACTTCTCCCTGGTTATTGTCCTGCTTGGTCCATCCCCCTCCTTCCACACTGCCATGATGAGAACAGTTTCCTGTCGGCAACATGCAGACTCCACAAATCCGCCTATAATTCGGTTGTACAACACATCCTTCAACCGCCAAAAAAATTGCTCACACCTTGAATGTTGACTAAAATGAGACTTCAAAGACGCTGCTAAGCGAGGAGTAAACACTCGATGCAGAACAGTTTGTTCCACGGCAACATGAAGCCAAACAGGAAATTTGAGAAATGTGTTTTCTATCTGTTAAGATGGAAGGTACATGCCTGAGGTACATGTGTGACATGCATGCACATAGTCCCAGTCCCCAAACGCATGTTGAACCAAACCCTATGAAACAGAAATGTTTTTCTCTGGGAATGTTGTCAAGGAGATGTTTCACAACAAAAAAAGAGAGGTCAGTTACTGCTTTCATTATGTGTATTCATAATTTCGTAGATTTCGAAAATAAAGCATTTTGATAAATGTTCAAAAGCTTAACATCCCAAAACTAAACATAGAGCGTTTTAATATGCTGCAAATTACATTTGAAATATGAATGGTCAGCAAAGTCAGCAGTCTCAAAAAAAAAAAACAGCACTACACTTCCACTTATTCATGAGGCCTTGTACAATTTTCTTTCTGTGGGATCTTACAGTACCTTGTAGCTATCATTTTAATAATACTTAAAAAGGCTGCTGGGAGTAGAATTATTCTGGGAAAAAATATTCTAAAAAAAGAAAGCTATTATCATAGCATAAGTGAGAGCATAAACATCAGTTATACTAACATCGGGGATACTAGACTGATGGTCAAGGCTTTTCCAAACCTCAGGAATTGGGTCATTTCACCAGAAAATATGAATCTCAATTTAGAGCATTGAGAGCAGAGCCCACATTAAATGAACTGGTATAACAATAATGAATGCCAACTCAGGAGGTTAAAAATCAGATTTAAGCAGGCTAATCGAAACTGAAAGCAAATGACCCCCAAATTCTGTTTCAGAGTTCAAGCCATTGCTGAAAAAGCAATTAACTCGATGTCAAAGGTTAATAGTGTTTCTTTAGGCAAAAGAATGGCTAAAGATGTTGGATTATTTTCATCCTTTCATTGGATTGAGCCGGAGTCTGCACTGCCAACACCAGGAAATCTTTTCTCTCCCTGATATTCAACTAACACTGGGTATTTGTCAGTCTCATCTGATAGAGTCACAGATGACATTGGAGCTATATTTAACCACCATGCTTGTCAAAAGAGCGTCCATGTAAGCAGCCAGGGGATTAGCTCAACTACATTTGCGCTAGTAGATATTGGATTTAGAGGTAAATCACAAAGGTAATTCATAGACAAGTCACCATGGATTAAATTGTATGTATAGGAACAACAACTCAACCAGTTTATTCATTAAGCATTTAATGAAATGTATGAGAATCTAGGCTATTTTTATTTCTTCATCTAACCAACGTCTACGGAACCCCGGAGGTGACAGAGAGACAGAAAAAAAAATTAACAAAAATTAAAAAAAACAAATAAAAAAACATGTGCTGGGGACAAGCAGCTTTAAGTGATCTTGACTTTGTTTTGCAAGATCTTGAGTTTTATTTGCGAGATCTTGACTTTGACATGGAAGAAGAAGAAAAACAGAACAAAAATTAAATAATAAATTAAAAATGATATTTTTTTTCCTCCATCAAAATTCCTCCATTTCATGGAGGGAAAAAAAACGAAGAAAAAAACCCTCAAGATATCTCGACTTTCAAACTCTCCAGCTTGTCCCCAGTAGGCTACATTTTTCTTTTCTTTTCTTTTTTTTTCCTCCATGAAAGTCGAGATCTCGAGTTTACTGTTTGTCCCCAGTACATGTTTCCCCCCCCCTCCATGTCACCTCCAGGGCTCTGTAAACTTCTGCTTATGGGGAAAAAAAGATCAAATGAATAACATTGTATAATTATATGTTTTGAGCCACGGTCTCTTTGTCCTTTGTTTTCCACAAGTATTTTACTTTTTTGTAAATGAGATAACTTTACAGAAATCAAATTATTATTATTATTATTATTATTAAAGAGTTTTTATTTAAAGTCAAAGATGTAGGCCTCAGTGGAGGACTTCTGTTGTGAGGTCCTGAGATGTTTAGAAGTGGATAGTAGCGAACTTTAAAAGGCATGGCAACAAATTTACGCTCAAAAGAACTAAATGAGAAGAATAAGATTATTTTAAAATAAAATAAATAACGTTGAACTTCCATGTGGCTGTCCTCTCTTTCCCTGTGTTATTGTTTGTGTGTTTACCTGTTCATTTGTTGTGGTATTGCTCTAACCCTGATTCACCCCTTTATGCTGGGGGGCGCTGCCATTTTTAACATATGCGTGAGCCTCCCTCATCCTTGCAAGTCTATCTGTGAGAGGACTGCATCCCCAAAGCTTCCAAATGGCCTCCATTCCTCTCTCTCCCAATTTAAACTCCTTATTCACCCTGAAAAGCGTTTCTGCCCTTTTTGATATTGAAATCAATAATCAGAAAACAGAGGAGAGGGGGAGAAAGGAAGCCATGTCAGATTGTTGGAACAGAATGTGTCAGCACATGGTGTCAATAATGTTCTGCTTTGATTTGACCCCTGACCCTCTAACACTGACCCCTCTTGCCTGACCTCCATCGGACTCCCAACACAGTGAAGTGACCCAAGAAGTAATCAATCAGTCTCAGTAAGACCAAGGTACACAAGTTCCAATTGCTTTAAAAATGGGTTGCAAACTGTGTTTGCAGATGCCTTCTAACTCTCAAAAAACATCACAAATGGACCTTAGAATTTAGCACTTCTTCAAGTTGAGTGCTACCATATATGAGAATATAAGCTTTTGGGGGCAACAGCAAGTGTTTTTTTCTTGTTTATTGATAATAGCATCCCTTTTGAACTGAAGTCTCTTACTTGAAATTTCTATGACATATTTATATTCAACAAAAACTTCAGATAGACTTTACAGATTGCTATGAATTTTACATTTTGGGAATAGACATTTTCTTTCTTGTGGAGCGTTAATGCCACATTCATATCTGTAAGCCAAATATGAAGCTACAGCCAGCAGCCGGTTAGCTTAGCGTATTATGAACTGGAAACTGTCTGTAGCTTAATCTTTAGCACACAGACATGGGAGTGCTATCAATCTTCTCATCTAACCCGAGACAAGAAAATTAATAAACTATTCTTTTAAAGATTTAGTGTGTAACTATTTGATGTTAATACACGTCCGTTACATTCAAGCCATTGCTACAAAGCTAATTAAGACCAGCTCCACACAAGTCTCTGTATTTCTCAGTATGGCTATGTTCAGAAGATTGTGTCACCCGGCCACTTTCCCGCGCAGAAACTCGAGTGAAGATAATTACCTCTTCTGATAAGTCAATCATATTTTTTAATCCTCCATGTCCTCCTTAATTACTAGCAACTGCATGGAGGAAGGGAGGGATCACATAAGGCTTGTATCATGTGGACGCCGACAGTCTTGTTGTCATTACATAGAATTCCTCATGGGGGCAACAGAAACTACGCACTATAGCTTTAACTTCCTTTATCTCATTTGCAAGTTACAGCTGACAGAAAGTGAATAAGCACATATCCCCATATATGGATGGGTTCCTTCAAGGAACTTTACCTTCTAGCTAGATAGCTACTAGGTATAATGCACCAGGTTCATCACCAGCTAGCTACCTTTGGTGTATTCATTTATCTAAATGTCCATGACAAAACACTACATGCTCCTCCATTTCTCATCTTGAGTGTGACATCACATCAGAAACGCTGCAGTGCTGTAGCAATAACATCCATTACACTAGCTATTGAAGGACGCGTTTAAGGATTGATTGCATAAACAGAACGGTCTCCTGTGTCTTACAGTATGTCATGTGTACACACACTATGTTTCTCCACACAAAAGGACTAACGATCCATCACAGTGTTCACATAACACACCTGACACTTATGGCCTCAGATAAGGGATCAAACCTCTTCACAGTAGCATGACCGCAGCGCTAAACAATGTTCTTCTGATCCTCTTCGCTTTCAGAGGGATTTTTATCCCCACAGTAGGACCCGACTCTCATGTCACACGCAGTCCAGTCTCCAACAGTTTGGTCTTCAACTGGATGTCAGACAGCCAATTCTGCAGTTCTATATGCAACATCCTTTCGTAAGAACTCTCTGGAGTAAAAAAACTGACCTTGTATCTGGACAAGAGTACATTCCTGAAGAAGAGCACATTTATCCAGCTTAATATGAATTGCTCTCAAAGGGACACTTGCAAGTGCACCTTCAGTTTATGTAATGCTCTTAGGAGGGGGGCATGAAAGCATCCAGCTTTAGATGAATTACTGAAGTGTGATAAAAATCTGTTTATTTTGACCTTGCAATCATTCAATGGTGAATCTCATTTATGTACAGTGGTGCAGTAAAGCATGCCATAACGTAGGGTTTCTATTTGCTGTCTTTACTGAAAACAAGGAGACATAAAGAGACAAAGAACCTGTTGAGTTATTTTTTTGGCCTGTTTTAAGGGTTGAAGGCGCCAGGCAACATTTCAAACTGGATGACTCACAGAGGGACCGTCATTCAATCTCACATGCTTATTTTTCAATTGAAATAGCAGTTATTTTTGTTAGTGTTGCTGCACAGGCAAGGCTATTTGTACTTTGGGCTTTTTCTCCAAACAACACCTCAAGCAGATGAGCATACTCCACACATGCATGTGTTGTGAGTAATCAGAACAATGATAGTATGTCCAATATTGAAAGCATCTCATGACACTACAGTACAAACTGAGTACAAACCCGGCACTAGGTTGCCACCTTTGGTAAACTGCGTTGTTTGCCGATATATTGAAATCTGGAGAAAAGGGTAAACAGGAAACATTTGGCCGCAACATAGTTACATAACAGGTAAGCAATACAAGACTATAAGGAATAACTTAAGGAGCATTTAAAGGACAAATTACAATTTCAAAGCACAATTTACCCCATAGTAAATTATACTAATGTGAGGCGGATTCCATATTGCATCAAAACGTAACCTAATTTTCCAAATTGCCGGCATTTTGTTTTCAGCGAGCTGCTGCTGCAGGCTAATTTAAACAGATGAGTCATGTTAATTCAACAAACAGCTGGCTGTTTAATGGACTTCTTAAGTGATGAGCATCATGTATATTAAAGCTGCAACTTTGTTTACAGCATTGCTGGCAAACGCTTGGCTTGTTGTCACACAGCCAAAACCTTAGGATGTTGTTAAAAGCGTGATTGTTTTGAAGAAATAACCCACCGTCCAGTTCCCTTCTGCCAACTGAGCTGGTTTTATGTTAGTGGTTTTAATTTGTTACAGTATGTTGGAATTAACATTTTGTTTTTTCATTGCTCACTATACCCACTACTACCTCTGCCTTCACTCACACCCTCAACTACATCACCCACGTCTCCTTCCCCCCCCCCCATCCACCCACCTACCCAGACTCAGACAGCCTCTCCAGCCCCACCCGCCACAGCCTCAGCCTGTCAGACGGGTCCGAGGATCAGCTGGACCGCCTCCAGCAAGTAGAGCTGGCTAGGATGACGCCCATGTCTCAGTGGAGGGCAGGCACTGTGCAGGCCTGGCTGGAGGTTGTCATGGCGATGCCCATGTACATCCGCACCTGCTCAGAAAATGTCAAGAGTGGAAAGGTAGGATTAAACCACTGGCATGATGCAGGTGGTCTCACTTTGCATTTTACATCATTTATTGTGCACAAATGTGTAAATGACCAACCTGTCATATTCCAATCCTCCTTCATTTGTTTATAGGACACTTTGTAGCTTTGTTTGCAGTAAACTGTATCACATTTTGCAGGTTTTACTTGGGCTAACAGACGAAGACCTGGAGCTGGGTTTAGGTGTCAGCAGTTTAATGCATCGCCGGAAACTGCGTCTGGCCATTGAGGATTACAGAGATGCTGAGAACGGTAGAGGGTGAGGAAGGGAAACAGAGTATTCTTGTAAAGACTTGTCACCTACATTATGTGGTGATGTAAGAGGGCCCTCTGATGGTGATTTATAGTAACAACATTTTTAAAATGCAGGGTGGGATCACCTTTTTTTAAATCATAATATTGACTTTTAATAGAGAGATAAATGTTGAGACATAAAGCTCCAATAAATGAAACTGCTTCACTGTTTACAGATTAATGATATGGAGGTCACTTAAACAGTAAACTATGTGTCTGTTAGCACAGCAATAGGATGGTGATCTATCCATAGTGTTTCCCTGCCTATATGAACAGCAATATTAACTACCTGTGAATTCACCAAAAATCACAAAAATATATATACTGTGTGTGTGTATATATAAATATTTTCTCACATACCATATATATGTACACCATGCAGCTGTAGTTTGGGTTTTGAGTTATACAGCCTCAAAGCATTGAAGAAATAACATTTGAAAACAATCTAAAGCATTGTGCCTTTCCAAAATCAGTGTCCCTGATACTCTGGAGTTTGGATTGTCTAAATTCACATCATAATTTTCATAAACCCAGGTTAAAATCTTCAGTTTGAAAAAAACTAACTAGATTTTCATTTTACTGTCACAAAATTACAACTGACTAATTTTTCTGTCTGTTAAGATTTCCATCTGATGATAGTGTAGGTGAAATAACATTTCACTGGAGGTGTACCTTGTACGAGATTAAATTGAGTTATTGATTCATTGAAAACTTACCACTAAAGTCATTATAATTTGTTCTAAAGGTAACGTAAACATCTGAGCCAAATTTGAGACAATTCATTCTGAATCTAAATGTTATTGTGATGTTTGAGCAAAGGTCAGGGAATCCCAAAGTCAGTAGGAGTAATCTTCTGAATCATAAATGTATGTACAAAATTCCATGGCAAGCCATCCAATAGCTGTTTGGAAAAGGCTGGACCAACCAAGATGTAATACTGGTATGTTTTCATGGCTACATAACACAAAGACTAAGTAAGAAAATGTCTTTTTTGTGATTTAGGTGAAAAGAGCCTTTAACAACTTGTCTGTGTGCAGGCTGTCCAAGGCTGCAGATATGGACCACCACTGGGTGGCCAAGGCCTGGTTAAGCGACGTGGGCTTGCCTCAGTACTCGCAGGCCTTTCACAACCACCTGATAGACGGGCGCCTGCTGAACTCCCTGACACGTCGGGACCTTGAACGTTACCTAAACATCACCAAGAAGTTCCACCAGGTCAGCTTGCTGCTGGGCATCGAACTGCTGCACTTACTCAATTTCGACAAGGAGGTAAGTGAGATTCTGCAACATGTTCACAGGCAGAGGACGGCAGTGAATACATTTGGGTATAACAAAACAGTTTAGTAAAAGGTGTTTGTTAAAATGCTTTCCAGGCACTGCAGGCTCGCCGGATACAGTGTGAGCACCAGAACGTGGATCCGTTGGTTTGGACCTCTCATCGGGTCATGAAATGGATCAAAGATATTGACCTGAAGGTGGGGACAGAGAGAAAGAGAATGCAACTTTAAGAAATGTAAAACATTCAGTTTACAGGTCTTACTTCTGTGCAAACAACATGTTATCCTTTTTTAAACTCACATCTTAAAACAAAAGCTGAAGCTACAGTCGTTGCAACAAGGCTAATATTTTGATTAAAGATTAATAATCAAGAGATATTATATTTGGCATTATAAGAACACTATCAGGTGATATTGTAGATGATCGAGGCTCTTGTGTTTACTCAGCGCTCCCTATCTCCACAGAGTGATAGAAGGCCTTTGTTATTGCGTTTGTAAGCTGCTAGTTCATTACAAAGCCTTTCAGATTTCTGCCTCAATGGTAATGCTGCAATAAGAATACAGCCCAAGTCAACATTGTCTACTGTCCGACTGGCATAAGACAACAGGTTTCCATTATAAGGCATGACCACATTCAGGGTGTTTAGAGATAAGGCTGTTTAGACTGACATCCTGTTAATATCCTCTTTATATTGATCAACAAATTAATCAATGTTATTTTTCTCAGGGAAAATTTAACATCATTAATGCGAGGCTGTTAATGTCAGTGCATTTTCCTTTAACCAGCAACAGGCACAGTATTAAATGAGAGAATTTTAGATTTGATCTTATGAATGAAAATTAGTCAATCCTAAACCGTCTTTCCACCCTCATGTCCAGGAGTTTGCTGAAAGTCTTTCAAGCAGTGGAGTTCATGGCGCTGTCATGGTTCTTGACCCAACTTTTAACACTGACGCCATGGCAACAGCACTGGGGATTCCTAGCAACAAGCACATGGTTCGCAGACACCTTGTTGAGGAGATGAAAAACCTGATTGGCCCGGCCAGGTGAGACAGATCCCACTATAGATCCACTTACTGTAGCCTCTGGTTATGTGTAACTAAAGTAGATATGAGATTCCCTACCTGATACCTGAAAGGGACAATCTCTGATGATACATTGTGTATTTGTCTGTAAATGTTGCACAAAGGTGTATTCTAGTGTCTTTCAAATGCTTTGACATTTTTGGCTGTCCCCAACATTCTGCTCCTTTCCATGTTCCCTTGCAGAACAGATGCCAAGCAGGAATACGAGCATCTCAGCCTGGGAACTCCCCCAACCCCCCTTCGCCAGAACTCCCCGGGCCGACCGCCCAGCTCTGCCAGCCGACACACTGATGACGAAGGCTCACTGAGGAGGAGGGCTGTCAAGGTGGGGGGTGGGAAATAGTCTTATTGAAAATGAGTTGTTTCTCTCAATTTCATTCTACGTTTTGATGTACAGAAGGAATCAAAATCAGGCTGTGTCACTTCCGCGTAGTGCAGAAGAAATGGAGCTCAGTGCTTACACATTACAAGGTTTACAACATTAATGAGATCAGCCCAGACAAGACAATCTGTATGGCAGCAGGCTGAATACAAAATATGCACAAACTACACCTAGGCTGATGAAATAGAATAAAGTGATTTAATTACACAAAGAATATTTCAATCAGGAGAGACATGTTTGCAGATATGCAAATTAGGTTTATTGTACAGTTCAATAAAATGTACAAAGTCTTTGGCAATTAGACTCCATCGCTATACGAATATTTCGTATATATCTATTTAGGGGTAGAGAGCCATCAGACCCCCTGATGGAATCTAGACACTGGTGGTGGCAACTAAGGAGCCCGAAGACCAGACCAAAGGAGGCTCCAGACCGATCAGCTGGAGTAGATGACTGGAGGTGGAGGTGGAGGTGGAAGGTGGAGGGTTGCACTCGTTGCCTGAAACAACAGCTGAATAGCGCAGGAAGAAACAGATTTTTAAAAGCAGGGTTGTGACTCTGTGATTGGCCCTTTGCAATTTGTTTACAATTCTGATTGGTTCAGCAGGAAGGTGAACGCCTTTACCAGCTGATTCCATTTAGGAAGAGAGGATTGATTAAATTAGGTCTTCCTGAAAGAATTTACGCTGAGCTATATTTAAATCAGGAGAGACTAATTGCATATATGCAACAGCTATATACAACAAAAGTACATTTATTAGGATACAGCTGAATTGATTTAGGAGTGCGCTGATTAAAAGTTAGGTCTTCCTGAAAGAATTTATGCTGACCTACATTTCCCCCATGAGATATCTTGTCATCACTGGCACCAAGTAAACAAGTCCTCAAGACTCAAGCCGATACTTGCCCTATTTATTAAAAGCCTTTTTATGACTTTTTGTAAGCAATCTTGAGTGCCTGGACATGATTTTGCATGACTTTCTTGGTCATCAATTTTCTTCCATTTTGTAAATAGGGCCTTGTTTAAGAGTATTTGTAGTTCAAATGAATGTGTGTTTCTGTTTCAGCCTCCAACAGGCTTCAGCCCTAAAGCCCGCAATGGGCAAGACTTGAGTTGCCACAGCAGCTATGGCTCCCTGCCTCGGGAGGGTCGAGACCAGACTCCGCCTAGAGCCGAGGGAAGCCCAATCCACGGTTACACCAGCATCGAGGTCACCAACGTGTGAGGTCATCAGAGAGCTTCATCACCACTAAATCTACATCATGGACATTTGTCATGTGCACCTGAACATGGGATGGTTATTTTTTCAAAAGATGTAGGACAGATTGCATTTTTAAAATGCAGCAGGATTCTTTTTTTTACACGTTTCCCTGGTTTAAGAAAACATTTCATTGTGAGCAGGTGATATTTTAATGTTTTTGAGGGCTGTTATTTCCCTTCCACAGCGCCAGAATCAAGAGATGAACGACTCTAGCTAAATGATTATTTTTCTATTACTTTGTGTGTAAATGGTTCTTTGTGAATCAGGATGCAACTTGGCAATATGTTTTTGTTGACTGGTTACTGTTATTCCGTAGAAAATGGAATTTAAAAAAAAAACGGTTTGTATAATACAGGGTACTTGGAGACAAAATGAAAAAAACTTTCATATCAGTGTAAACTGTTCTTGTTTCATTCAACTTTTGTGATGCCTTGTTAATGTAACTGAGGACAGTGGACAAAAAAGAGACTTGAATTGAATTTTAAATTCTCAAGTTTATTTGATAGTAACTTTTCATCTTGCACATTTACACAGTTGTGTCTAAACAAATAGCACCCTCATCTGATGTTTTATACTGTGCAGTAAAATATTTGAACAATGCCAACAAAAGATGACTGCAGAGCTGTATGTCCATAGAAGCCTCAGGGCTGAAAAGTGTGAGGATGCATAAATGTGAAAATGAGAGTTCCTTAAATGAAATAAAGATAACATCTCAAATCTGATAGACCTGTTGCACCCATCTTCAGTATGAAAATAAATGTGATGTAAAAGGGATTGCGCACAATTACAAAGTTACAAAGAATCATCGACCAACACTGCACCTCTATGCTACCTTTTTAAGCATTTTTTAGTTTATTGTTTTGGTTTTACACTATTTAATGTCACATAGCTCAATAACTCTGTTTTCAACAATAAAATTCCCAGCCTGTCTTGCACCAAACAACAAAGTTTGCAAGTAGCTGGTAAAGAAAGTTATACAATGAACAGCTAAAAAGACAGGTACTGTATTTTTTACTGGAGTTGATGGAGACCAAACAAGGGAGGGAATATTTGACTTAGGCCACGTCCACACGTACCAAAATTATCTATTTTTCCCCCCATCTTCCCTGGCATCAGTTCAAGAGTATTTGCGTCCGAACAGACCGTATATTTTCCCCTAGTAACCCTAATAGACCCAATATCTTCTCCAGCAGGAACACAAGCATGTAGGCTGCCATTGTTGTTATTATGAGACGTTGCGGGAAAAGAGGTTGAAGGCAAGAGGTCGAGGTGTGTGGCGATGACATCATCGATATGTAAGTATGCGGCTTTGCCGTCCAAACAAAGACGCAAGCGTGGCGGTTTCAAATTTGTTTGTCAGGCTGTGTTGGACTTTTTATGTCCCCTAGTGACCAAAACCACAAAACAAACAAAACTCCCACACGATTATTGCAGCTTTAAAGATCGTCCAACTGATTAGTTTGTAGATAGTGAGAAGAAAGTTAATTGGTTAGACTTGTGAATGAAATGTATGAATGAGCTTGTGAGAAAGAGGAAACCCTGAAAATGCTATAAATGGCAAAGTAAATGGTAAAGAGCAGGGCGTGGGAATGTAAAAATCCACTGTGGAAGAAGTAAATGTGAGAGAAGCAGTTCTCTTTCTTGAGCTCATTTGCATGAGGAAGTGTGTGGTTCACTTCCTCCGCTGTAATGCAAATGAGAGCTCCATTCTAAACTCAGGAGTTACCACTGTGTGATAATACTGATTTTGTACACCAGATTGATTACTTGACATATCTCTCTGCCCCTCTCTGGCATCTTAACTCAAGTCTCTGTTTAGACCTCCATGCAATACAGCATGGTGCAATTTCCTCCTCTTATTCACAGTAACTCAATCATTGTGGCAAGCTGAGGATGACACAGCACCAAGCTATGCTACCTCACTTAAAACCTTTTCTAGTAATCCGCCCATGGTTTGGAAAAAACTCTAGTAATTCATTATATGATGCCCATTCGCAGGCAAAGTTCCACTAGAGTTCTACTCTACTCATTAGGAAAGCATTCAGTGGATACATGTAATTACATGCTCATGTGGCAACCATAAAACCAAGAGCAATAATAACACGTCAGTATATCAGTCGGAGCTTGCAAATGGGATTGCACAACAATAGTCATTTTATTTGAATTATTTATGATTTTATTTGCAGGGAAAGGTGCAATGCATTAAATCATTTAATGCCACATTTATAAGTGAATTAGCTTACACTTAAGGCTGTGAGGCCATGTGTATCAAGCTTATCTATTACATTTACTTAATTTTATACCAGGCTGACAGTGATTGGCCTGATAGGTGGTGTGTGTGTGTGTGGTGTGTCATAAGCTTAGGAGGATGAAAAACTCCGCAGACCCTATAACAACAGGGTTACTCAAAGGAAACAATAGATTAGATGGTTACAGAAGCCAATAGATTTTTTTGTCATTTACATGAAATAGTCCAGTCCTCATTCTAGCAGCCAATACATAGGAGGACTCTGGGACAAGAAACTGGTGCCAATTGGAGCCCATTTTTACTGTCTTTGGCAACTCTCTTCTAACATGTAAACTAGATGGATACAAGCACAAACACAGTGACGTCTGTGCTCTGTAAATGTGCCACGTGAATGTTATGAGGGTCTGTCCTTCTGGTTTGTTCTGTCCAAAGGGCTCAAAAGGAGTGACAGTAATATAGGTGGTAAATTTACAAAGAGGAAGTTAACATCTGCTTGCATACAGTGAGTCTGATATGAAACTCTTTGACTTGTCAGTGTTTACTGCATGGGGAAGTATTCAGTACACACTGAGTCAGTGGCTTATTTGTTATTCATGGTAGACAGAAGGTCACATATTAATCATGGACATCAAAACCTTTTCCACCATTTTGTGGTTAGATTTGACTCTGAAGATATTTCTGCAAATCTGTCAAACTGTGGTGAACACCGATAACAATAGCAAGTAGAGAGAATATGACTGTTACATTACATTCAAGTGGCCTCTACCACGTGTTTTCCCAAGATCTTTTTTAACCTTTTCAATGACCCCTGCTGTCCCTCAGACCTCACTTTGAGAATCATTTGGTGAAGCCTGGCAATAAACAAAATGATTAATTGATTGTATAGTTGTCAAACCCAATAAACACATTTTCATTTAAGTCAGTTCCACAACAAAAATATTTCACTCGAGGATTGCCATTCAGTTTGTTCAATCCTCTCTCCATATCCAAAATACAGGTAACTCTTCAAAATAGATGATTTCTCCAGGTCTTTGATGATTACTGTACATTGTGTGCCATTATTGAAAACAGGGAATCTTATCTTCTGGTAGCAGTGTTGGAAAATAAGCACGTTTCCAGTGCTTGTGCACATATAGTTGGATATCTGGAGGGCCTACCAACCCACAAACGGTGAACGATACAACCCAGTCAATTCTTTGTGGGTTGCCTAGATCAGAAATCATGAAATCAGAAATCATCATCCCTTCCTATGTCACATGCAGGCTTATTAGAATATACTGCCCCCATCTAAGCATCTCAACCTACAGCTTGAGAACTACCTTAACAAAGATGTGCCATATTTTTCTATCCAGTCAGAGCAGACTAGGCTTTTTGGGAGGGGGCCTTAAAGAGACACATGCTAAAACAAAGCATTTCAGACAGAAGGTGAATACATTCAGACAGACAGTATGAAATAAAAAATAAAAAAATTTACTCAACTTGATGCTGCTATGTCATACTTCTATTCAACTACATTTTGGAAGCAAATATTGTACTATTTAGACCACTAAACCTGTGCTTTCCCTGCTAGGATAAGTCAAATATCTGCTGTGAAAAAAAGGCCCATGGTGGTAGTCATGGACATTGTTACTTATGTTGAGTTTAAAGCAGTTGTTGATTTTCATTTTAAACCCAAGTTAATATTAATCTATTATTTATTTGTAATTGAAAACTTTATTCTTTACATGTTGACTTGTATGCTCCTTGCAGGTAAATGTTACATTGATGCATGTTCAGCTGACTGTGCTCATCTGACTAAAGCCTCTTTCATTTAATTTCTATTTTGAATACAATTTGCGTGAAATGACAATATTTACATGAAGGTCCCTCGAATATTTGTAGGCACTCTTTTCGCTTATCGTCATAAGATATTATACATCTTTACTGTGAAAGTGTGTTTTCCCGGCAGTTTACGCTGCAACACAAATAAAGGGACCGGTTCAAAAAAAGTGAAACTCACTGCAAATCATCTAGCGTTTTAAAGATTACTAGCTTGTGTCTACAGATGCTGAATACTGAAGACAATTGGACTGTAGCCAAATACGCAGATGTAACATAAAAGTATTTCCCTACATTCTTCATCTATCGACAGCCGAGAGTGAAAGGGTTAATGAAACTGGAAGTGCAGCAGTGAGCCTCCTCCCTGCTCTCTCTCTCTCTCTCTCCCTCCCTCCCTCCCTCTGTCTGTCTGGGCGCATCCGTCTCAGAAGCAAAGTAGCAAACCCTTGATTATTGGCTATTTATCACCAAATTATGCCGCATACTCATCCTGAGTTTGAAAATAAATGTCACACTTTCCAGCTTTGAAAGAAGAAGCGAAGACTAGCATACGTAGAACGATGGAAAGGTGAGTGCAAAGTCGCTGTAATCGTTCGCTGAATTATGTATGTGTATGGCTGAAATGTTACTAAAATTAAATGCAGTTGCCGAAGTTCTTCAAGGTTCTGGAAAGTTTTAGTTGCGCTTGATTACGTATCATGCTGTGGTCAACGTAAGCAACCAACTTATTGTTTCAGTCCAACGGGCGCTGAACGCCACGGTATGTGTTTGCGAAACAAAGGTAAATTACAAATACGTTTACTATGAGAATGTATTGCTGAAACAGGGTCGACCCTTACACTTAAACAGTCATGTATTATCGTTATATAACAATTTGACCCAAGCGATACTGGTTAATAAAATAATAAGACTACTTTAGAGGTAGCCTAAACATTTGGCCCCAGGGCTTTTTTCGACTAGATCACACACCCATGATGTAGCCTACAGGGCTTTGTAGAAAGAAGGTTTTTATGAGAATGTCAATACATTACTTATGTACTGTAAAACCTGACACTATGTGGTGAAATACAACCTTAGGGCTGGACTGCAACACACCCACAGAGAAGTCCATATGTGACATCTTCACGTAAACGTGCCTCAGGATTGCACAACAGTCTTGTGATTAATAGCAGGGCCATGTTTGTGTGTGTGTGTGTGTGTGTGTGTGTGTGTGTGTGTGTGTGTGTGTGTGTGTGTGTGTGTGTGTGTGTGTGTATGTGTGTGTGTGTGTGTCCAGCTGCAATGACGCTCATAACTCGATCTCATGTCATGCATTCTTTAGATAGAGGGTATTCTTCAATTGGAACTGGGGTTTACCTATTTCAGACTGCTTCCCTCTCAATCCCAGCAGGTTTGGGCATGTTTGAAGAGTAATTGTGGGTGCATTATTAAATGGTCACAAGTTGATTCCTTGGACTTTTGTCTGAGTTTAGTTACTGTTCGCAGCAGTCCTCATCTACTCTCAGATCTAGTAAGATCGTAGTAACACTGCAGGATGGCCTTGTGATCAATGACATGTTCTATGTATGCAGTGTGCAAGTATGTATCTCATATCATTGCATTTCAGAGAATAGTTTTAATGTGCGCAAGAGTTAAATCAGTGCTAAACTAATATTTGTTCCTTTTATTGTTTGGTTTTGAATTTGTACAAAAGCACATAATGATCAATACAATAGATTTAAAAGATGGAAAGAGAAAGTAACATAGCAAACCTTTATATTTCATAGCCAAGATTATTTTTCTACCGTGGCCATGGCTGTCTTTATCTACCCTTTTAATGTGTTGACATTGGCTAACTAGTGACTTTGAAATACATCTCTGCTGTAAATTTTTTACCATGTCACACACTCATTCCCAGAAGCCTCGACATAGACGTTTTTACTTCTGTGAAATGTTTTATGTCATTGTTATGACCGAAAGTAGTCTAGGGGAGGAGGACGCAAACAGTTTAAAACAATAAACCTGGAACAGAAAACGAACGGTAAATAAGGTAATTTTATTGTGTCCGCGTCTACGGAAGCCTCACCACCAGCACACAGCCATACTGCCCTATGTTAAGTGCTGATCAGCCTGTCGTCAGCAGCACACCAAAACAAGTCTCCCCCATGCATCAGCGACAATGTTGTTGACTCCCTTCTTGTGTTTGATGCAGATGTTGTAACCCTGGACCAGGAGTGCCCAGCGCATCAAGCGCTGATTGCTGTTATACATCTGGGCTAAAAAGACAAGTGGGGTCATGGTCACTGTATAGAGTGACTGTAAATGAACTGCATCCTACATACACGTCAAAGTTCTGTAGGGCAAGGAACATTGCTAAGGTCTTTCTCGATGGTGAAGTAGATCAGCTATTGACGTTTGAACTTGGTGAAAAGAAACAAACAGGATGACACACATCCCCATCACCATCCTGCAACAACACAGCACCAGCTCCAGTGGCACTGGCATCCATCTCAAGCTGGATAGGTTGAGCAAGGTCAGGCGCAGCCAGCACAGGAGCACTACCAAGGAGAGACTTAGCCAAGTTAAAAGCATGGTCACATTCATCATTCCACACATAAGGAGCCACAGGACTACACAACCTGGTCAGAGAAGCAACTACTACCGAGAAGTTCTTATAGAAACCGCGATAGTAGCCTGCCATGCCTAAGTTCTCGCCTAGTGCTGGGCACTGATGGCAACACTATTGCAGCCACAGGCCGGACCTGCCCCTGGCCAACCTGCTTACCAAGGTAGGTGACAGTGGCCTTACCTTACCTTACCTAACTCACACTTGGCCAAGTTAAGGGTAAGCGTGGCATCCGCCAGCCGTTGGAATACAGTTTCTAGACTGGACATGTGACTCTCCCACTCACAGGAGTAGGCCACCACATCATTAAGATTCACACTGCAGTTAGATACATCTCCTAATACATGCTGCATCAGGAGCTGAAAAATGGCAAGTGCGTTCTTCATGCTGAATGGCATCACAGTTTACTGCATAAATCTATCAGGAACCTGCCAGTATCCTTTGAGCAGATCAAGCTTTGAAATACACACAGCTGGTCCAACCCTGTCACCACAGTCATCTAAACGGGGCAAAAGAAAGGAGTCTGACACAGTAACAGCATTCACTTTCCGAAAATCCGTACAGAAGCGAGGACTACCGTCAGACTTGGGCACCATCAAGCATGGAGAACTCCAGGGGCTATAGCTGGGCTTGGCAAGACCATTCTCTACCAAGTAACTAACGTCATTCCTTATTCATACATGCCGTTTTAATGGAAGCGACATTAGTCACGTTAATGTCATGCTCCAGCACACTTGTAAGTGAGGGTACATCTTTTAAAATACTAGTATACTTGCCAAGCAAGCTAATAACATTCTGTTTGTGAAGCCCGGGCAGATAGGACAGCTGCTGGTCGATTGTAGACAAGAACTCAAAGTTAGCTAGCCTACCACACAGAGGACCTTCACGGGGCGTCATCAAGTCTGCCTCCCACTCAGGCTGAGTACCAACAAGAGAAGAAACCCCTACCACGGCAATGTCTGGAAACGTCTCTAGCCCTCTCAGGTCAGCCCCTCTGGGATGAAAAGATTTCAGCTTGTTAAAATGACACAAGCAGGTTTTCCATCTACACTAAGGCGTACGGATAACATAATTGGTACCTGAAACTTTACTTTCCACCACGTATGGACCTGACAACCGGGCGACAAGAGCAGAGCCAGTTGTGGGTTGAAAGACCAACACCTTATCACCAGCGGCAAACTGTCGCTTGACTGCCTTCTTGTCAAAGCACCTCTTCATGTTGACCTGAGATGAAGACAGTAACTCCTTGCAAAAACTGATTCCCAGACTTAGCTTTGGGCAATCATCCTCAGAATCGGTCGACACCCACCCAGACCGTGAGACCCACCTACGCATCAACACACCATTCTCCAAAAAGAATGGCAGTTGACCATTACACTCTCATATCATGTTGACCACTGATTTCCAACACTTATCTAGCGAGGGATCATTTTTCTGAGCTTTAATGAGAGCCTCCCGAGTAAGGGTGCAGCAGCATCAGGCACCTACATTTTAGGCTTTTAACCAGGCTCGCCTGAAGTACAGCTTACCGATCCGCCACCAGAGGTCACGCTTTCCCTAGAAAGTACAGAAGCAAACAAGGAGTCAGACAAACTAACCTCTTGAGCCTGCTTACGACCCTGTACTCTAGTAGTTACACTAGCTACAAACACATAAGGATGTTCTTGGGCTAGCTCATCCCCTTCTGACTCAGGAATGGGGGTGCACACTACCTCAGGAACAGGATATACTTTTCCCCCCTGCAATATCATAACCCCTTGATAAAGTCAACGGCATCAATAGGGATTCCTGACTGAGCGCCTCCTGTCAAAAACCCTGTCACTTGGCCAGACTGTACATGAACCTCATACAGCGGTGCTGGCACAAAACCCATTTCAAGGCCCCTCACAACTGCACAGTGCTTGAGCTTGGTCCCAGCAGCAGAACGTCAGACAGTGACTGCGAACAAGCCGTGTTTCGCAGTATTTTAACTGGACGCCAATCCTCAGATTTCCCTGAAAGAGACACAAAACCATTAAAGATGAACGGTTTAAAACTGTCCGAGAATCGCACACTAGCAGACAATACACATAATACAATACGCCACGTGATAGTCATTTTCACTAAAATGGATTGGTTCTCTCATAAAGGACAAATCTCTCAGCAGCAGTGACGTGTTTGTTTTCTCCATTTCTTAACAAGTTAGCTCTGAGCCATACCAATTCAGATACCATAAGGGAATAAGGGGGCGTATTTGTGTCTTTTCAGTGTGTATTTTCTTTACAGACAGTTACATTCTGTGGTATGTTGCTCAGTTTGTACCCGACCTCACATATCTTTCTCTCTGCAGTTGTTGACCTCACTGGAGCTGGTCTGACTGAAGGGTTCGGGATTGACAAGATGTGTCCCAGTTCCAGTGTGGACGGACCGCCAAGCGCAATTGGTAGAGGAGGCACTGGCAGCAACAACAACAACAACAACAGCAGCAGCAACAGTGAAAATAGTGGAAATTCCGGTTCCCAGTATGCACTCTGTGCTCTGGGGGTCGGGCTTGTTGCCCTCGGCGTCGTGATGATTGTGTGGAGTGTGGTACCTGCAGACGTGGCCGGTAATAGCAGCAACAGTTCAGGAGGAGATGGTGATACTAGTGGCAGGAAACATAAAGCGTCTTCTGTGGCCTTTGTCTTGGTGGGGTCTGGGGTGGTCATGCTGCTGCTGTCCTTATGTCTGGGAATGAGGAACAAACAGCGAGAGCAGCAGAGGCTCCAGCAGGCCCAGAACCACATGTTAGTGGCAGCGAGGGAGCAGGAGGAAAGAGAAACGTGAGTCCAATCGTAGGTTTCTAGCTTAACATCCACAATCCACACACAATACATGATAGCTTTAATTAGATAAGCTAACAAATTGACATTACATATACATTCATGTTTGCTTAGGTTTTTATTTACTGATATATCTAGTCAAGTCCATGCTGTTGGGTGGCAATAAGCTTTCATGTCCTGAATTCTTCTCATCACAGGAAGTGATTTGTGATTAAACCGGCAATAAACTATACATTTTAAATAAAGCATTTGAGAATAATAAAATATTGATTATATATTATTTCCTCTTGTTAGTTAATACAGAAACTGACACACATAATGAGTACACATAATGATTTGTGTCATTCCTGTCTATATGTTTCTATGTCTGCAGTGCTGAGGAACAAGCCCACCGTTATGCTGTACCGAGCTATGAAGAGGTAGTAGGCAGTGGCCAGTACCCTGTCCGTCAAAGCAACCCTCGCCCAAGCACCTCCCAGCTACCTTCCTATGATGACCTTGTCCAAGTTGATGGTGTACAGTATGAATTTGAAGGGTCAGAGGCCACAACTACCGGATCACAGCCTGCTCCAGCTTCTATTGCTTCCGCTGCTCCCACTGCTGCTGCTTCCGCATCAAATCGCAGAGCTGGGAAAAATAGCCGTAAACTCCTCCCTATCAAGATCCGACGGATAAAATCAGAGAAGCTGCCCATGAAAAACGTTGATAACTCTCAGCCAGCACCTGGATTCAATATAGAACCACTTACCCCTCCTCCGCAGTATGAAGATAAAGTGCCTCCGCTTTAAGATCAAGCTGATCTTGTTTACAACAATCTACAGAAATTCCTTTGAATCCTCCATGATCCCGTTTTGTGGATCTGTGTTTTTAAACCAAGATTTGAAGATGGCTCTACTTGAAGAGCATTCTCAGTGGCACCTTTTTATGCAATATCTGTTCTAATTCATCATTAGTGCCACATCGATCCAAAGCACGGAACACAGAAACGTTAAAGAGTTCATATTATGCCTTTTTTCAGGTTCATAATTGTATTTAGAATTGTACCAGAATAGGTTTACATGGTTTAATCTTCTTCAAAAAATACCATCTTTTTTGGTGAACTGCACATTGCTGCAGCTCCTCTTTTCACCCTGTGTGTTGAGCTCTCTGTTTTTAGCTACAGAGTGAGGCATCTCACTTCTGTTGTTCTCCATCTTTGTTAGGAGTCGCACGTGCGCAGTAGCTACGTAAGGACAACCAGCCAGTCAGAAGCAGAATATGAGGGCGTGCCATGCTAGCAGCTAGGCGAGCATTATAAAGAGTTACAAAATGACGCAGGTTTGTCACGGAAGTAAAGGCTGGACTACAATAGAACTGTTTGGAGCAGTTTGTGAACAGTGTTTTCTGTTGGAGACAGTAAGCCCCTTTAGGATGGACTTAAGGCTTTTTTACTTTTGTAAACCTATAACATGCACCAAAAAAAGATATAACACAGTAAAGGAAAAGGGGAAATTCCAAAAGCATAATATGAGCACAATATATACAATATAGCTAGCATTTCTGTGCACACTAGCTGCTGCGGTTTGGGATTACTACTCCCACCAAATGCAGGCTTCATGGTGAGTGACGGAGCATTGTATGTGCTCAGCTGGGATGGCCTGATGTTGTATGCTATACAGTTACACTCCCTCTCTGTCAACCATATTGTTTCTCCTGGTCCTCTACTTCTGTATTAGCTTCTGTTGCACTAGCTTTTGTTTCTGGCTCCTTGAAAAGCTGAAACATGGTACTGGGGTTTACTGGACAGCACAAACTTCTATTTTTGACTAACTTTTTTTTTATCATGGTTAAAACAATGTGAACCTTTGCTAGCATTTATCAGCTACAGCTCCCATGACTCTTAGCCATAGGCACTCAACCAAAACCTAATGGCAATTGTAGTAGTTGAATGCAAACAAAATATCACTTGTGTTATCTTAGTAAGAAGGCACTGAATGGTTACCATTATGTACAGCAGCATACTCAAGGGAAAACCCAAGTTTATGTTTTACCTTAGAAAGACAAACCCCTGGTCACCATTCGGTTACTTTTTAAGAGAAATTACTTTCTTGGAAGAAACTTTTTCTAGGAAGTTGACAGCCTCGTCTCGTGAAGTCTTTGTTAGCTCATGCTAACTGACTGCAGCAAGTTTTCCCCTCCAGTTTCACACTACACACTGAAGTACAAGTGCCTTTGTGTTCATAACAGCACTGCTGCTCTCCCTAAAACATTTCAAAAGACACTGATATAACCTGAGCATTAATATTGTGCTTCTAATGCAGTGTTACTCCTGCAAACAGCAGGTAGAGAAGGAAGTCTGTGAGAGCATATTGGAAGGAGCTCGTGAATAGTTAAAAGCCTTTTTCCTGTAGCCATGGTGAACACTGGCAGCAGTGTAGTCTGCCTCTTTCTGGGCTTGTTTCTTATACTGGAGATGACCAACAGAAAGACTCTTTGACTGTGCAGCTGTGCCATAACAAGAGCAACCATTGCGCACTCGCTTGCTCATCACCATTCCTTCAGCCACAGCTTGACTTGCCTGTTTTCACTTAGAAATATGCAAAAAATGAGCAGAACAGAGAAGAAAGACAGCTGTTCAGATAACTGGTTTGAATTGAATCACCATGCATGGTATCAATACCGTCAGCAAAGTCTCCTTTCTTCTTTAAGTTAAAGTTGTTTTGATATAAACAGCTGCAGCCAAATAACTCGATTCACCAGTCATTCAAAGGCAATTTTTATTAGGGACTTCATTACCTAGTTCTGCACTGTGTTTAAGTAAAATACAAATGAAGTTCATAAAACACAGCTACGCAATCATCGTCAGTTGGACTGATTATGTGTGTATTGCCAAGTGTTCTGTCAAACAAAAGGCAACAGGGTCCTTCAAGGTTGTTTGTCATTGAAATTCAACAGTTCAATGTCCCCATTTTTCTCACTTATTTTTATAGTGGAAACTTGGTCTATTTATTTGTGGTAATGTTCAGTGCTGGAGACATAGCCATTGTACCTCATTTGCAAAGGACCAGTTAACTACATGAATCATTTTAATACTATGTAGTGAAAATGTTTTACATTGATGAAATGAGTGTTTTGATTTAGCAGTCACTTTGTTTTACTCAGATGAGTGTCTGAAACACATGCTGTTTTTTTTTTGTAATGTCTTATTTTATTACTTAAATCTATATTTCTTTTTTATGTACTGTGAAAATGTGCTTTTCTATGACAATTCTAATTTGTTTGGAGTTTTTCTTCTCTGAAGATTAAAAACAAATGTATCTCATGAATATTTTATGAGAAATAAAAGGAAGTATTTGTTAATTAACACGGTATTTTAAGAAGTGTGTGTGTGTGTGTGTGTGTGAGATTCCATGTTGACTCGAATTCCATAATCCCCTGAACATTTTGACATCAATATTTTTCTAAGTCTGTTACTGTTCACCAATGCTGAGTTAATACACAGCTGCTGTATTGACAGCTGAGAGACACATCTGGATGCTATATCGATTTCAAGGCCCCACCCTGCATGGCCAAGTTTAAAAAGGGCTTATTGTTTTTAAGTCTCGAGGGCATGAACAGTACTTTAGCTTCACATTAATAAACAATGGCTCCGCATTCCATTTGTTTGCATTGATAAACATTGCCTTTAACTTTTTATTGTATTTTCACATACAACAGACACATAACCCACATCCCACCCACTCATATTGGACCCCTGCTATAAAGAAAAGAAGGAGTGAGGACAACAATATTCACATCATATATATATAGTTATTAGAGTCCATCTGTCCAAGCAATGTAAGAACAGATTGCCAAATATTACTGAATTAAATATAATTGTAAATAACTAATTTGTTCAGAGTTAAATAGTGCATAACATTGATGATCCAGTGTTTAAATACAGGTGGAGACTTATCTTTCCATTTTAATAAAACAATGCGTCTTGCCAAGCATTTTGCAAATGCTGTCACAGTTTTATCCCATTTGCCTATGCCAAGTTCTTATGGTAACATTTCCTTTTTCTTTCCAGTGAAAAACACATACATCACAGTTGTTCTTATTGCTGACAAAATCACTTAAATAGTTCCTTCAGTAGTTGGTCATAGCCTGCAGAGTAAACAATAGAAACACAATTATAATACATTTCCTGTTTTTGAAAGCTGAGGCTTTTGTTGGCTTTGTATTATGTTGTTTATGCTGGCAAGGTAATCACAAAATGAAAATGTTCCTCACTGTGTTGATCCAATTGGTGTAGGAGCTGACTTGTGTGAACACAATGGGCTACTGGAAGACGTTGCAGTCCTGACCAGAACCAAAGATCACCATGCCGTGGACCTCCCAGGAGCCATCAGGGTTCTGGCAATTCAGGGTGCCACCAGAGTCTCCCTGCAGGCCAGCACACACACTGTTGACAAGAAGCTTATTTACACAAACTAAGTAGGTATAGCTACCAGTGATTTCATTGGCATGCATAATTTTCCTTTTACACCTTTTCAAAGTAAAAGCCCTTTCCTTGTATGAACTTCAACCAGCAGTGATGCCGTCACCAGACGCTCCACCAGTCGGCCAATGAACAGGTAGCGTGGCCAACCACTGGCAGGAGAGCCTGCTGCAGGATGTCAGCCGGAGGACCGCTGGCTGTGGGGAAGTCCCTGCTCTTCTGTTCATTTCAATAACAAACAGCTCTTACAGTTACAGAAATAGCAAAGACCTTTGGTTTGGCATAGTAAATATAGACTGTGACTGTGAACTGGGCATATTAAATCGCAGTACTGAGTATAAATAGATGATGAGAAGTAGGGAAAGTTCTTAATTTCATAAAACTACCATAGATCAACAATTGAACAAAATAAATAATCGAAACAACCAGTGATATGTATGTATGTATGTATGTATGTATGTATGTATGTATGTATACATGTAATCATAAAAAAAAAACTGTCCCAGCCCAGATTGGGAAGCCTTTTAAAAAGAACATGCTGTAATGTAATTGTGATTATATTGACAAACTTCCCTTGCGTGGAGTTAAACATGCTTGATGCAGTGTGCAGCAGTGAGCCTCAGTCAGAAGAGAGCAGGGTGCCTCCACAGACAGGCCTCCAGCGCCCACTGCTGTCTGACTGGAGCGAGATCTGAGCCGAGCAGAGAAAGCACAGTTTGCATTACTACACGATACAATTTCACACCCAACGTGTTACAAATCCATTTCATCTCTCCACCCTCTATTTCTGCACCAGAGGACAAATCATCTGGAATTTAACATTACTAAAACAAAAAAAGATTCAGAAAGTATATGTAGTTCATGCTGTTCTGTGGTTGTGAGTGATATATTTAAAAAAAAATCCTCTCCTGCCGCCACCCTGCTCAGCACAGGAACTGTGGGAAGGCCACATCCATAGGCTGGGACAAGGTCAGTAATGTTTATTGTGAGTTTTACACCAGACGTAATGTTAAAAAGTAGGTGATTTGTATATATATATATATATATTTTTTAATTATAAACAAGAATGTACATGTTCAGCTGGGATTAAACAATTCTTTTTTTTGTTTAAATAGAATATGCTTATTAGTACTCTTTACAAGACTATTAAGGGACTATTTGTCCGGATTATCCCACACCAAATGAGTTTTAAGTAAGTTATGTGAGAAGATTGAAACTGTCTTACTGCTAGCTACCATAAAAACTAGAAACGCCAGCCTCTTCATGACTGTAGAGTATGTAATCAAAAAAGAAGCTTTTATGATTTTCATATTTTTGGGAAACTGCTAACCCAATAATGAAGACAAAGACTGTACAAAAGATACAGTAAAAGAACACAAAATTGTCACATTTTGTCATTTACAGTTCCACATTTTATTCATGTATGTGCACATGGTGGCTTTGATCCCAAAAGCCTGCCCGCTCAATAGGCCACCATTTTCTGTGGAAGAAATGATAGAGACACGTTAGATTTAGTGCAACGTCATGTTTTCAGCAATGACACATGGGGTCATTATTATTAACTACTATTTTGACATTTAAATATTTTACTAACAGTTGACACCTGAATGAAAAAGCTCAAATAAAACATCAGTGATGTAGTGAGAAGTTCAGGAGCTTACAGAGCTGATCCAGTCGATGTAAGAGCTGACTTGGGTGAAGACAGTGGGTTTCTTGGGGAAATTGCAGCTGAGCCCAGAGCCAAAGCTGACGATGCCGTGAACCTCCCAGGTACCATCAGTCTTCTGGCAGTTCAGAGGGCCGCCAGAGTCACCCTGAGTCATGTGAAAGGAAATATATGATGCAAATTCCACATTTAATAACTTCTTGTCACTGAAAGACACAAGTGTTTACATATAACAGTACTTATGGTACCTTACAGTTCTTTTACATGTTGTAGACCCTTTAATAGACCCTCTCTCTGAAATACTGAATGTTATTCACAAATAAAGGTATTTTAGAGAGAGATAGTTTTCAGATATTTGGGGGAATAGCATACAGTATTAGAGGAAGAATATCAAATAAAAGACAAATGTAAATGGATAGAGCACATCCTGTTTGTAAGTGTAACAGTTATTGTCATTATTGATCAATCTGTAGATTCTCTCGATTAATCATTTGTTCTATAATTTCTCAGAAAAAGCCCATCACAATTTCCTGTCACCATCTAGCCTAAGTTGACAAACGGTATTCAAATTGCTTGTTTTGTCCGACCAACAGTCTAAAACCAAAAGCTATTTAGTTTAATATCAGAGAAGTCTAAAAACAGTCAAAAATCACATTGGAGAAGCTGGAACCAGTGAATAATTGTGTACATAATACATAAATCACTTCAAATGCTAACTGATACAAATCCTTTTTTCTAACTTGATGAAATAACTAATCATTGCAGCTCCGTTTTGTTTCAGTTTGTTTGACATGTAAAATCAATGTATGTGCTCTTTTCTTCCCAATAATAAAACAATAAAAAAAGACAGGTTGACGAAGTTTACTGATGTCAGAAGCAATGGTCCTATGTGGAATTTTGTGTCATTTTAGACTCACGTTGCAACCGGACACAACTCCATCTCCACCAGCACAGACCATGGTATCCTTCACCTGAGAACCCCACCAGTCAGACTTGGTGCAGGTGGCGTGGTCCACCACCGGCAGGAGAGCCTGCTGCAGGATGTCAGCAATAGGACCTCCGGCTGTTTGGACGAGAGATGCACACTAGCATTACTTCAGCTCAGAGTAAAAGACTCGTGAGAAACACAACTTTAAAGGGTAACTACCTATGTTTATGTGTCTAAGTGACTGACGAGAACAACAATCTTTGACACTGCTCCCGGTATTAAGCAAGATCGCTGCAGTCGGCAGCGGTTAAACAAGCTACAATATAAGTTGTAATTGCCCAGCTTGTATTTACATTCACAACATGCTTGTTTTGCCATTGCCAGGCTCCGATGAATATTCTTTTTCATGCTTAATACTGGAACAATTTCAAAGATTGTTGTTCCTATCATTCACTTACACCCAAAAACATAGGAAAACAAACGGTAGTTGCAATTTAACAAGACAAATGTTTGAGGGAAACACTGATTAGAAAGGATTAGGCAAACATGTTTTCCATCCACACAGTAAACATTTTTTATTTTAGAATAGTAGACCACTCTGCAGTAAAACAAATTGGTCATTATCAAACTTAATTATATACAAATACAAAAAAACATTTACATTTACATTTACTGTATACAGCACATAAGCATATACATTTAAAGCTAAAATACAACAATAATACTGAATTACTAACCTAGATACAAAGAAACTGACTTTTTGATCATTGCACACCACTGGAACTATTATCTGATGATGTTTTAAGTAATCAATTAGATTTTGTCCGGGCACTTACTCTTGATGCGACCCCATCCAGTGACATAGCAGGACTCGTCATGGGGGAGGATGAAGCCGGCAGCAGGTAGACAAGCAGCCATGATGCTGTCAGAGAAAGTAACAGGGGACTCCAGCTGGATCAGGGCGATGTCATTACTGGAGAGGAAACAAACATTTAGATTCATCACACACCTGCTTTAAAATGTAATGTTTACAGAAATCATCTTTTTGATTTAAGTCTTGCAATTCACAGCCACAACCTCAGACAGAAGTCTTTTTTTTTTTTTTTTACCGGATGAACAAGGGGTTCCATTTCTCATGCACAACAATGTTAGCGGTGCCCATGAACACAACACCCTCCTCAGTCTCGATCAGGTTGTGCTTTCCCATGGCAACTCTGTACTCCTTGCCACTGCTGCAAGTTGACAGAGAGAAGAATATGAAGCAGTGAAGTATTAGCTCAGAGATCCTCTTCAAAGATTACATTTCTTGATGCTTTTCTGTAGTTAAAAGACAATCACTATCCAAATTACCAACCATGTTACGTGGATTCGAATCATTTTAATTATAGAAAGCATTTTAATTGTCCGAGAAATGTGCTAGTGATCATTCCCTTTGGGCTCTGGATTCAAAGAATTTCAGGAATTAAGTAAAATTGTATTGGAAACATAAATCATTTTTCAATATACATATATATTTCCACAGAGTATGTTCCATGACAATGATTGCTAATATTGTGCCAGTGTTGCATTGAGTCGTGATAATCTTTCATCATGAACAGTTTTGGGCTCCACTGTTTCATACCTGATACAGTGAGCAGCAGTGAGGACCCACTGGTCAGAGATCAGTGTACCTCCGCAGGTGTGTCTCCACTCGCCCTCTCTGTTGTACTGCAGGGAAATCTAAAACATACATATGAACACAATCAACCTTATTTCAACAAACATAATTACAAATAATAATTAAAAACTGTCCCGTTGTTCTGTGCCTTTGTTTAATTATTTTTGTTATTAAATTCCGGGCAACTTATTGCACTGTAACCACTATATTATTGGTCCATTATTATTTTTTTTGCTTATATTATCTTATTTTATTTATCTACATTTATTCTATTTTAATTAATTATTTTGAACTTTTATTGTCTTTTAAGCATTGTTTTATTGCATTTCTTCACCTTATATTAAACACTTCGAATTTGCTCTATTATTGTGATAGATTCAGTGCCCTTTTCACATAATGTACTGTATCTTAACAGCCTAACATTTACTCTCATAAAGTCTGCAGTCTTAAATAAGTATTTTTACGACAATGATGCTTTGTTTTTGGAGCATGTTTTACCTGCCATGGCCAGCTGTGAGGCCTGGCATCCTCTCCTCCAACCACCCTGGTCACAATAGGGGGGAAGGTGGGCACGCCGCACCCGTAGGCTGAAGAGACAGACAGAGACAGACTTTTAACTATTAATCTGCATTCAATTTGTAGAGAAAGCTGAAATACTGCAGTTGCATGGCTCAATGCAGATGTAACAGTGTTGTGTATGTAAGATCCTTACCACCAGCAACAAAGAGAGCAAAAACCACTAACTTCATCATGTCTGTAACTCCACAGTTTGCAGTAACACATCTGCCATATTTATACCCTTCATGATGTTATACAACCTACAAAAACTGTATCAAATTCCTGGAAATTTCCCCTCATACTGGGGTGGAGCTAAGTGGACAGCAAAACAGCCAGAACTGACCAGGATAACGAGGCCAAGGGCAAAGTGTCCTGCAGTTACGCATAATTTTTGGACTAGTTTGTTTAAAAAGTCAGGGGAATGAAAGGTTTTTAGCTTTACCATTGAGAGACAGATTTGACGCAAGGAGCCTTATTTCATGCCAAATGTAACCCTCCATACTCTGATTTCCTTTACAAAGAAACCCAGTACCCCGTCCAGCAGTTAAAGTTTCCATTTCTCATGAAAGCACTGAATGTTTCCTGTGATTGTGTAGTACTTATTAGTACTGCCTAATACTTGCATATATCTACATAAAAACAGGTCTGTTCATTAGGTTTGATTGTAATATCTGCTCATTAAACATAGATGGGTAAAACAGCAAACAGTCTTATTCCTCTGCATTGATCCAATACATTTTTTATCATAGCAAAAATATTGCAACAGTTGACTCAATATGTGATTTTACATAAATGTCAGCATTTGATCTATTATTTTTTTGAAAAACAAGTTGGAAGGGTGCAAAGAATGAATGTTTTTGGGCTAAAATATTGAGTGTTTTATGTGTATAAATCACATTAAAACACTGATGTGGGATTTAAAGTGAGCACTTTATTACATATCTTTGAGATTGTTTATATCCATTTGCAATCATATACAGTAAGAGAGAGAGAGAGAGAGAGCGAGCGAGCAAGACGGCAGCAAAGGGCCGTAGTTTGGATTCTGTTGTTCAGACAAGAAACTAACTTCTGTAGTCTGGGAACTTTAATTTTAATTTCATATTGTGAAATATGAAATTAAAATTATATACATACTTCATATTTCATATTTATTCACGTATAAAATAAGTTTAATACATTTTTCTTTGATAGTACAAAACAGACAGACTGACCATTTTTAAATAAGGGTATAACCATAGTGTGAACGGCCTCTGTTTAAAGTTTAGTTTATTAGTCTATTTGCACAATAAAATATATAAAATACATACAATACAAAAAGTGATGTCAATGCCAATGTCAATTGACATGTATTTATTAAAAAAGCAAACTTAATATAAGACAAATAAAATCAGCAAAGGCAAACCTGCAAATTCAATGTATCCCAAAGCATTGGCCCTCTATAGTAAATTGTATAACAATAAATGTATGTCTTTATGTACAATGTACTTTATGACAATAAAGCAAATGGAAAGTATTTTTTGCGTACTTTGTGGTAAAATGTCTGAAGAAAAATAAAAAATATTTTGAAAGAATTTGACTGCTATTTATGTATTTAAACATTGTATGTGCATATGGGTCTCATCCATTAGAATGGGGAAACATTTCCAAAAAACTCTTTTGAATTACAAGTAGTTCGGTAAGAAATTAAGGATTTGTAGCAGCCCAAATAATATTGTCAGTTAAAAGTTAAAAGATCTGACCAGCTCATGTCCCAATGAGACATCTGTGAGGTTCACACAGAGGTAGAGTTGGAGAGATAAGGTCTATTTGGGGATATTTGTGGTTACTTATCTCCAAGGTTGATTACTTTTCCCCACCAACTTGTCCTGCCTGCTCTGAGGCAAACGTTAAGCAACACATCTGAGGTCTGTTCAAGCGTTATATAAGTAGGAGCACGTTCCCCTCAACTTCTACTGAAGACACAATGAAGTTCGTGATCTTGGCTTTGTTTGTTGCTGGTGGTAAGCTCTGATACTATTCTGACCAGACAATTAAATACATACAGCTACATACAGCTGTACACATGGTTTATACATTAAATGGTCTGTAAATTTGATATGAAGCATTGAGTTTGTCCAAATCACATGTTATCCCTATGCTGAAAAACTTTTTTTAAACATTTTTTTACAGTTAAAGGATAAGATTTTCAAATGTTAAGACACCGTCTTAAATTGCCATAATCTGAACTGTTGTTTCTTAGCCTACGGGTGCGGCCTGCCTACTTACCCTCCCGTCATCACCAGGGTGGTTGGTGGAGATGATGTCCGTGAGAACAGCTGGCCCTGGCAGGTATGGCCCCTTTAAGACTTGTCCTTAAAATTCTGTGTCTTCTGTCCAATTCCTAAAGTTATAAGAAAAACTTTGCGTGCTGTCGGTGTTTGTCTTCCTTAGGTGTCTCTGCAGTACCAGAGTGGCAGCAGCTTCTACCATACTTGTGGTGGCACCCTGATCTCAAACCAGTGGGTCCTCACTGCTGCTCACTGCATCAGGTGTGGCTAAAACGTAAAAAAAGTAATAATTCTGTAATCAAGAAGGTATGCGAGGCACTGAGGACAAAGAGAACCAGGCCAACAGGGTGATAGAGGCAGTACAGAAGCAAACATATGCTTGCATACTTTTACATGGGACTAGTGTTTTCTCCATATACTCAAATTTTTGGGAAAAAACCAGTGCCCAAAGAATAACTAGAGTAAGATCAAATAAATGGCTGTTTCTCAGAAACATAATAAGCACAATCATACATTGACATGTTTGAACTCATAACAACATATATAAAACATATATATTTCCTATGGAAAACATTTCATTAACCCAATGTTAGTTTCCCCCCCCCCATTCCCTTTAAATCCTGACTTTGAAAATTTAAAATTGTACTTGTAGTTGTACTTTTGATGAGCTGTGGTCACTGATTGCTAGTATTCTTACTTTTATTCCATTAAATCATTTAATATAATAATTTTCATAGAAATAAGAATATTAAAGCTTTAGTGCGTAACCTTTTTATTTTAATGAATGTCTGTTACAATCAGGCCATTGCCAAATGACTTGCTGCAAAGCTAATTAAGACAATTCCACAAAACTCTGTATTTCTCAGTATGGCTGTGTTCAGAAGATTGGAGCGTTACTTTCCCACGCAGAAACTCGAGTGCAGATAATTACCTCTTCTGATAAGTCCTGAAAGCCTTGTATCATGTGGACGCACCAACAGTTTAGTTGTCATTACTTAGAATTCATCATGGTGGGGGATAGAAACTACGCACTATAGCTTTAATTACATGAATAAAAAATATAAATTGGTAATCCCACTTTTATTTACACTGGCAGTATTAATTTAAACACTTTCAGAGTACTCTATGTTAGCAGCAGTAGTGCAATGTGAAACACTGAACACTAAAAGTGTTTAAAGGCAATTGTTTTGGTACTTTGGGTGTTCTATTCATGCGCCCCCAGATCAAAGCAACACTGACCCTTATTTCTGTGCGTCTTTTTTTGTGGCCAAGCAGCAGTCGCACCTACAGAGTCTACCTGGGAAAACACAATCTGAAGACCAACAATGAGGCTGGTTCCATCGCCATCAGCCCCGCCAAGATTGTTGTCCACGAGAACTGGGACTCTTACAGAATCCTGTGGGTCATTTCCCTTCCATCTTGTAGACTACTCATTATGCTGCTGAGACTATTTTGTTAAGTCTTCTGTCCATGCTATTAATGCTAATTAACATACTGTTTCTAAATGTGGTGTCTCTAGTAATGACATCGCCCTGATCAAGCTGTCAACTCCTGTCACTTTCTCTGACTCCGTCATGGCCGCCTGCCTTCCCAACTCTGGTGACATCCTTCCTAACAAAGCTCCCTGCTATGTCACCGGCTGGGGTCGTCTCTGGAGTAAGTCCTTTTAAGTAAAAAAAATAAAAATAAAGAAAGAAAGGCTGGCAACATTAATATCCTCTCATTGAGGAGTTACAGTTGGAGTTACCCAGGACTTGAAAGCTCAGACAAATAAACACTATCTATAATCTCTGTTTATCCTTACAAAACTTTCTGATTTTTAAGAAACTTGGTTCTCACCCACTTTAAATTAGACTAGTAAAGTTTTGGAATAGAAAAAAAATAGTCTTGATTGTTGACCTGAATCTGAATGCCTTGTTCTCTCCTAAAGCCGGAGGTCCTCTTGCTGACATCCTGCAGCAGGCTCTTCTTCCTGTGGTCGACCACTCCACCTGCAGCCGGTCTGACTGGTGGGGCAACCTGGTCACCAACAACATGGTCTGTGCTGGAGGAGACGGAGATCTGGCTAGCTGCAATGTGAGTCCTTTCATTTAAAAAAATCAAGTCACTGTGAAACTAGTCTCTCTCTTCAATGTTCCACTTCAGGGATTGTTCCGTTGCCGGATTTCACTCATTTAGGCCAGATATCCATTGCCTTGGGCTTCCTTTGTGTTAGCATTTTAAACTCTGGTTGATTTAGAAGGACTATGGTTAACTGCTCCTCAGATCTCTGCAGGGTAGATCCAGACAGCTAGCTAGACTGTCTGTCCAATCTGGGAATGCTGTGTGGACTAGCCAGACCCTCTTGCGCAGCGCGAGGAAGGTCTGGCAAAGCGAGACTACTGTAAAACGAAATCCCAGCCGTACCCACAAGCATTTCTCTACATTTAATTTTAGAAAAGCATTTTCTATCTTCGGTAAAATTCTTTGCCCAATATTGCATTGGAGGACCAAGGGTGACCGGGCTTTCTCAGTTAAGGCCCCCGCCCTCTGGAACTCTCTCCCTGAGGACTTTAGACTGGGTTGTCCTCTTTTAAATCGCTTTTAAAAACACATCTGCACACAACAGGCTGTGTGGCCTGAATGATAACTGTATCTATTTAAATCTATATTATAGGTAATGGCATTATCTAAACCTATATTTTAAATAGTTGATATTTCTCTATTATACTTATTCTTTCATGTTGTTCCCTTTTTTTATGATGTAGGCCTAAAACTTGCAATTTGTTTTAAACTCTTTTTATGATAGTTGGTCGGCCCTGCACTTTGTAACTTTGTTTACTAAAGTGCTATATCAATAAAGTTATAATAATTATTACTATTTGTCTCTGTTCCCCTTCAGGGAGACTCTGGCGGTCCACTGAACTGTCAGAACCCTGATGGCTCCTGGGACGTCCACGGTGTGGTGAGCTTCGGCTCTAGCATGGGCTGCAACTACCCCAAGAAGCCCTCCGTCTTCACCAGGGTCAGCGCCTACATCTCCTGGATCAACAAGGTGAGTGAAAAAGCACTGAATAGTAAATCATTTGTCCAAAAGAGGTCATTTTGTTTCTTTTTGGCTCGAGCAGACAGCAGTGATGTTTCCTCCCTCTCTGAATAGAGACACTCACTGTTTACTGGCTTTATAGACAAATCAAAAAGCTGAAATACTTTTCAACTTCTTATAGACAGATCTTTGTGCTTATTACATGGCTCTTGATATTGGACATCTGAAATCTGAGAAATTGTTTTACTTAAAAGGAGCACAATCTCAGAGGAGTGGAAATGAGTGATTTAGAAGAACAGGTACTCTAAAGCCCTCTAGTGGACTATTTTAAATGTGTTCTCTTTATGCTTTTCCCTCCAGGTGATGACCTCAAACTAAGACGTTGGCTGTTGCACTTCCTATGAAGTCATCAAATAAAGAATGTAGTGGCTAATACAGTGTCATCTGTGTTTTGGTAATCAAACATCAAAGTGCAATGTATGTGTTGGTTTGACAACTGTCATAAAATAACCTGAACTTAAGTTGTTGTCTATCATTTACTAAAAATATGACAGGACAATATGTGCCAATATCTCAGGTTTATCATTTCACCTGATTTGAGCTCTCTGGAAGACTTCCAGCTATAGTCATATGTTTAGTTATGAACCATCTACTTTGTCAAAGGTCTGTTATGCAAAAGCTCACTTTGGCAAATGATAAGGTTCCCTGATTGCTGTAAACATTACACACATTTTTAGATTCCCCAAATAGAAATTTGGATATAAGTAAAAGCAGAGCCTGATGCCATCTTCAATGGATTTTACTGTGATGACCAGCAATTACACTTGATCTGTAATAAACACGTTTTAAAATACCAATGACACCTGGTGTTAATAAATCCAAAAAGGAATTCAATTATTTTCATATGACAGAAACATTGATGATTTAAAGCAAACAAACATATTTGGCCTAATTGTATTCTCCATAGAACCATTTTATGTAGCAAGTGTCAGTACAGCCAGCAAAAACTCAACCTATTACAAGTTTGATTAGGAAAATTACAAAAAAGCAAAGACCAAAATAGCCTACATAACGTGAAATGACGATGCACACAAACATAGGCCTACTGCTCATTACATACCTACATGGAATTTAAAATTTCACCATGAAATACTGAAGGCATGAGTCCCATTCACCCAACGCTCTCTTCCAAAAAAAAGTTTATATTTATGTGTGAATGTGTGAATATTTCTTTATCATTTCACATATTATTCACTTAACCTATGTGTTAACATATTAAATGTATGGTGTATTGTAAATTGTGTTTCAATTCCTCATTTGCAAAGCCAGAAAATAATTCTGCTTTGGTTTTGGCCTAAAAACGTTAAACAAAATTTGAGAATAGAGACTATCACAGTCCTCTAATCAAATAAAAGCAAACACAATGAGAGAGTAGGCTACAATAACAAGACGTCCACTATATTGAAACTACTGCAGAGCCTGTTGCTGTTCCAAGAATATCTTTTCTGTCGGAAATATAGCGAGGAAGAAATTGATCACCATCTTGGATTATGTACGTTGATTTGTATTCGCTATTTAGATCCGTAAGTAAAATAAACATCATTCATAAACGTTAGCTCTGAACATTCGGTCTTGTATGCTTCCATACCTGACTTGCGATGAATACCAGCTACATGGGCAGGTACAGCTTGTGTACACGATGTCACATGAGTAATAAGGAAGACGACACAATTAATAGAAAGTTGCGTTTAAGGTGTTAGCATAGAATAAAAAAAGAAATCTGAGGATGTCAGTGAATTATCAATTGTGGCATTTGTTTCAAATGAGCACTTAATCACCTTTTTGACACACTGGTGGAAATGCAGAGCAACCCATGTGTTTAATGATGTAATGAGGTTTGGGAAGAGGCCGTTAGACAGTCCTTGCTTTAGAGGTTTTTATATAATAAGAACAAACTACTCACTGAGTGAGCATTGCAGTTCAGAAATAGGAACATTTGTGCAATCTGCTTTTCTGTGTCCTTTAAAACATCCATCCATCCATCTTCATCCGCTTATCCGGAGTCGGGTCGTGGGGGCAGCAGCTCCAGTAGGGGACCCCACACTTCCCTTTCCCAAGCCACATCAACCAGCTCCGACTGGGGGATCCCGAGGCGTTCCCAGGCCAGGTTGGAGATATATTGTCCTTTAAAACAATGTAACTTTTTTTTTTTAACCAGTTCCGTTTAAACTTGTTTTGCTTATTGATCAGTATACAGCTTTAAAGGTTAACATATAATTTGCTTTTAATTTCACCTTTGCTCCTTTTTAGAGCAAAAGGAGCAAAATATAAAAAAAATTGATTTCAATCTGTACCTTAGTACATCAGACCAAAACATATTTGTAATTATGATAGTTTTTTAAACCTACTATGGACCACTCTCCCCTGGGAACTGTGTGAATTATTTTTTAACCATTACATTTCCCATACATTTTTTTAATGTTACAGGTTCCTTAGTCATAACCCCAATTACTGTCCTGTCTTGTACCTCATTTGTAGCCATGATGTTCCACAGTAATTATTAACGTAATTATTTTGCTTCCAGGGCTCATTTGCATGTTAATTATCATTAGCCACACATAAAAACAAGTAATGGCAGTTAAGTAAGAAAGCTTATCTTTCATTTCTCCTCCACCTGTCCTCTGTTTTGAGATGATGTCAAACATATTTTTTGCTTGAGATCTCAAGCTTTCACCTTGTTAACACGTAACGTTTCCAAGCTCTATTTTAATAGAAAAGATATTGTAATGTATCAAGTGACTTGATACTTTGGGTCAAAATCAACAGTATTCTAGTGAGATGTTTTTTACTTAAAGTGATTGCCATAAACTTTGACTAAAGGTCATCAGTTTTTTTTTTTTTGCATTTCCAGGTAACACTGAGTGGAATTTCATGAAGAAACACTTCCCTCTGCTGGGTGCATGCCAGGAGAACTTTGCAAGACAGGTAAAACTTTGATTGGCTTGTTGTTTACATTTTATAGAGGATAAATTGTACAAAATCTATTTTACATAGGACATTAAATAAATATTAAGTAAATATTTGCATGTATCTTTCCATAAGGCATCTGTAAAGAGCCTTTTTACTGAAAAACGACAGGGGTTGAATGGTATATTGAACTGTGTCTGGAAATGATTTTCTTTTGCCACAAGATGGCAACAGATTACTGTTTAGGAGCCCACAATGGCACACAGCGATTAATCATTTGTACTTAATATTGTAAATCCCTGCGTATTACTTAAAATTATAATGCCATACCATGTTTAGTTTAGCCAATGAGCCCCGCCAATTCAACCAACGATAATCATGTCATTAAAACAGAAATCCCTCTCGGGCCTCTTGGCAATAAGGATTTCGTAACATTTTAAAAAGTAGGGTAAAGCTTAAACACAGACAATAAACCACACACATGGTATGTTAAAGTAGGTCTTTAGCTATGTATCAGGTAGATTATTCTAAAATCAAATTGTTTTAAACTGTGGATTCATTTTGGGTCATATTTTCTAAAAATGCCTCTGATTGTTAGATTTTACAAGTTTTTTAAATGCCAGTTTATATACATAAAGCCAGTTGTTTTTTTTATGAATGAAAATATTCTAATATCTATTGGTACACTAATATCTAGGGGGAAATTTATTCTTCTGTTTTTCTCGGCCTGGAGTGAGTCAATGAATAGTAACATTGATTTTGTGCATTTTTATTTTTTGCAGTGTCAAAAGAAAACAAACTCTTGATACCTTAGAGGACAGAAAAAACTCAAACTGCCATAACATGATTATATATTATTATTTTCAACTTTCACTGACTTAAATCTTTAAACCATCAGTCAGTCCTGTTCATAACTAACAAAAAATCATTTGTTTTTAGATTTTTACCCTTTTAAATGCCACTTTTTGACATGATGCCACTGTTAAAAAATATTACAAAATATTTATTTTCAGTATACTAAATGCTAGAAGGAAATGTCTTTTTCTGTTTTTCATAGTCCTGGGTAAGTCAATGATTAGCAGCAACATTGATTTTGATACATATTTACTTTTTGTGCGGTATTAGATTAAATTATAATCATCTGTTAACTTCCAATTAACTTGCATCTAAAAGGCCCATTATTGATTTATTATTATTCAAGGTTTTTCACCTTCTAATTAGTTTGCTTCTTTTTTTTATACATTTTTTATAGCCTATAACCCTGTACCAAAATGCTCCCCCCCTCCCACACACACACACACATACATACACACACACACACTTTCAGAGCTCATAAGCTTATACTTCAACTTGTATACTGCATGTAGGAGGTATGGTATATTATAATTTGAGTTTGAAGGCTGTGCATGCATGTGTTTATTAGTTGATGGGTTGCTGAAAGTGTGTGTATGTGTGCATGGAGCAAGACAGGGATGGAGGGAGGGAATTGTGACCTGCGGTACAATCTAATTTCTATCTCTCAAGCCACACACACATACACCACTCTGACATCCTTATCAACATTCACACATAATTTTTAGTAAGATACATAAGCTGCAGTGTTCTATAATACAGCAGCAACACCCCAAGTGGAAACCAGAAAAATAGCATACTTGCCCCATAGGGCAAATATTGGAAAATTGCTAAATATGGGGGGAAAATGCCTGATATAATAGAATGCATAATTTTATGCTGTAATGGCTCACATTTATCTCTGTATGTCAAACACACATGAATCAGAGTGAATGCATGCCAAGATTAGCTTTCAGCTCTTGTGCTCATGCAATCACATACACTTGCATCTAGTAGATACGCAAGTGCACCCCTACAAAGATACACATATTTACACTTCAATAATATAGTATACTGTAACTTGTATACAGAAATGTCCTTCGCCTATGATGTATAAAATATTATATTATATTGAGTTTGAAATCATAGTCAGGGTCATGACCGAAAGAACGAGATCCAGGGTACAAGCGGCCGAAATGGGTTTCCTCAGGAGGGTGGCTGGCATCTCCCTTAGAGATAAGGTGAGAAGCTCAGTCATCCGAGAGGAGCTCGGAGTAGAGCTGCTGCTTCTTTGCATCAAAAGAAACCAGTTGAGGTGGTTTGGGCATCTGGTAAGGATGCCTCCTGGGCGCCTCCCTAGGGAGGTGTTCCAGGCACGTCCAGGTGGGTGGAGGCCTCGGGGAAGACCCAGGACAAGGTGGAGAGATTATATCTCCAACCTGGCCTGGGAACGCCTCGGGATCCCCCAGTCGGAGCTGGTTATTGTGGCTCGGGAAAGGGATGTTTGGGGTCCCCTACTGGATCTACTCCCCCCGCGACCCGACACCGGTTAAGCGGATGAAGATGGATGGATGGATGGATGGATGAGTTTGAAGGCCTGTTGGGTACTTTGACAGTTACCCACAGGTTCGTAACCAAGACTCTTTCCAGTAATCAACAGAAGACAGGAGACACAACAAGTTTTACTTGCTGCAAGGAGAGCTGTTGAGTGTCACCCCTGACAATCTCCAGACCAACTCTAACATTCTCCTTCAGTGCAGCCTTTTTATAGTATGAGTGAAGTAAGTTTTACACGATGTATGCAGAAACGTGTGCAACCTATAACCGCACACGACACAAGACAATAAGATGACATTTGAGTTCAAAAGGACATACACACATACAATACAGAGGTGATCAATTCAATCAAGTGGGCATAGACACTCACACAATAGGAAGTAAGCAAATAAGGAAGCAAATAAGGAAGCCTGCTGTTAAGCCAGCTACATCCAAAGTTTCTGTGTGAGCTGACACATGTACAAGGAAAGGCAAAGTTCACAAATGAAAACACAATTAGGTCTGTAACATAAAGCAGTATAAACACTTTGAGCATTAGTAGCAAAGTAAAATCTCTAACAAGGCCGTACACGTTTTTTCTATGTAAGTGTGTCTGAGTTGGTGGGTGGCTAAAAGTGTGTGTATGGGAGTGAGACAGGGAGAGAGACAGCAAGGACCTGCAGTACAATATAATTTCCATCTCTTGAGCTATACATGCACACGTACACACAGGATTTTAAGGCCGATACCAATACAAATATTTGGTTACTTAAAAATCTAATATTCCAGTTGAATATATATATATATATATATATATATATATATATATATATATATATATATATATATATATATATATACACTACCGGACAAAAGTTTGGGGTCACATAGAAATTCCCATTGCACTCCATTGTAGACAGAATGCCAGCTGAGATCAGTTGCATTGTTTTTTTAACCAGGGCAGCTATTTTCAGATTACATTATGTGCTTACATAATAGTAAAATGGTTCTTCAATGTTTTTCTAGTTTTTTATTTTTAAATGATAGATTAGTACACAGAATGTGCCTTTGGAACATTGGATGAATGGTTGCTGATAATGGGCAATGTAGATATTGCATTAAAGATCAGCCCCCCCTCCCAAATTAGCAGGTATTCTGTCTATAATGGAGTGGTAGGGAAATGTATAAGTGACCCCAAACTTTTGACCGGTAGTGTATGTAATATATATATATATATATATATATATTAAACCATATCCATATAACAACATTGCAGCTGATGCGAGGACATTAGCGCCGGTACGTCCTAGAGGAGCTAACAGCTAACAGACGCTAACTAGCACCAACTAGCACTGCTCACTCAATGTTGCGTTTACTGGTAAACTGGTAAAATCGCTCGATCACGCAAAATTGATTGTGGGAAGTCAAAATCGTGATTAAAATTCGATTCATTGTGCAGCCCTAATATAGGGTCACCGAAACAGCTACGCAGCTACATTTTCATGACATTCATTTCTGAGTTACCTGCAACGGATGCAATGTGTGTGGGCATTTGATGCAGCGTACATGAAAATGGGTTTGACAGAAAATGGCTTTATTATACAGTAACACAAAAATCTGCATTGCTGTTGGACAGATTTACTTTGACATGAAACAGCCTGTGTCAACCTGAGCCTCGGACACCAGCAGGTGTGAGGTTTCCAGTCCATGCACTGAACCAGACAAGCAGTAATGTTGAACAAATGTAACCTTTCAGCCTCTCCTGGGCCGCGATGAGATGTTTTTGGCACTAGAATTCCTGGATGGCTCTCTCTGACTTGGCTTTGACCATCGTCCATCTGTTACCATGTCCAGGGTTAGAAGGCTAGCAACTGCTACACATGTTGTTGGCCTCAGGGTGTGAGCAAAATGTTTTAGGTGCGAGATTGATTCTGTGATGAACTGTGAGGGTAGACATTTGGCCTATGTGTGGACTTTTCAAGTTCAAGCACGGTTGAACCAACTGCATTTGAAATATATCAGATGCAGTCATTTCATCTTGCATAGGTTGTACTCTGCCTCTAGTTTCAAAATTTCTTGTATATTTGAATTAATCTCAGTTCCTGATGTAGTAACAGTTTCTATATTAAGTGGCAGTTGACATCTAGGAAAAACCAAAACAGTTAATTAAGTGTTTTTTATGCCAACTCAGTATCAGTCAGGGCTTGCTGGTCACAAAGGGGTTAGCTGCTGGGAAATGGAGTTTAAATATAGCTCAGGGCAGAAGCTGTTAAATAGCCCCACAGCACCAGCTCTGTCAATGCATATGACCAGTGTTTAGCACCACTTTGGTTCTGAAGAACATGATTTTAAGTGTGCCAAATGACAACCGCAGTGACTTCATGCCAGACATCCTCCAACTCGCCCATAGCCTTTCACTTTGCACTCCTGGGTGTGCTAATCACCTCCTTCAAATAGGGCCATGAGATCACAATCACATTTTCTTGTTGTAAAAGACCAGTGTGAATAAAAACAGCTGCAGGTGTGATGTTGTGTTAGTGACATTTAATGTGTTCACTTGACTCCTTGATTTTGTACACTTTTCCAAAAAGGATTATTGGCTGATGAGCAGGGTGGGAAGTTAGGCGGGTGACTTTGCCTTCGGTTTTGTGGCAACATATCACCGGTGTTAAGAGGCCTGCCGCCGAGCAGTAGCAACTGTTGAGGGTGAAGTACCATCATTACTGAGATTAAACTACATTCTCAGTTAAATTTGCACAGAATAGTGCATTCAATAAACAGAAACATAAGCCTTGCAACGCACATGAACAGATGTGCAATACTGGCTCACACATAAAATAGTACCCTCGTGAATTAGCCTACTGTTGCTAACGTACATTCATAAATCCTACATAGCATCGTCATCCGACTTACTGTACTCACTGATGCATGCACACAGTAGTATCCACAAAGTTAGTCCAATTAGGGGATAAAGGAAAGGTTGATAGCGACCCACGTCAACGCCTTTTCTCTCTCACTGGAGACCGCTGTGTCCAAGCCGAGGTGCAGAAAATGACCTTACCGCATGCTGATATGTTACTTGGGGGAGATAGTCTCATATCAAGTGCACTGCCATACAGCTGGCAAAGATGGGACCCCAGGAGTAGAGTGTGGCAATAAAGGCTTTACTTTTTATCACGTTAATCACTTTTTATTTGCTTGTATTAATAGAATATGTATTAATAATACAAAATAATGTGTTGAAGCAATTCAAAATATGCTTCTTTTATAAATTTGAATTCTGGAAAAAGTGGCTGGTAAAAAATATACAGTAAGTGGCTGATAAAATTGGGCATTCACCAGCCAGTGTGGCTGTTAAAAGTTAATTTCCCACCCTGCTTATGAGATCCTGGTGTTTAAATTCAGTAATTAATATTAAAGTTTCACTTGCTTTCATGTGCCCATGTGTAGTTTCTCTTTTTCAGGGTTCTCATTTCATTGTTATTTTTTATTAAATACATTCAGTATGTCTGATCTTTATTAGTTTCTGCACTGTGCACATGGCATGGTGGCATGTCCGTTATTGCTTTTACAGTGATCCGTCTGTTATAGGCCTGGGATTTGGTAGTGTCAGGTGCTATCGTAGCATACACTGGTGCTGCAGTGGATGGCAGACAGACATACAGGCAGGCAGAAAATTAAACTTTAATATCAGCTGAAAATGGATAGGATTGAAAATATTAGTTTTAAATTTTTGAACAGTGGGCAATGCTCTATTAAAGTGTTACCGTCTAGGGGGAAAATACTACATTTATCGATGCTGGGCTCAGTGACCTTGCTGATGTCATCATCGCCCTGTGTGCGTGTGTGTACAATGAGGCAGACTCTTCCCGTGTGGGCATCAGGGGACAAAGTAGTCTTTATGCAGTTTGCCGAGCTCCAAGGCAGAAACATGGTTGAGCAGTAAAACATTCTGTAACTAAAACCACATGTTCCAGAGTGGAGGACAGACAAACACATACAGCCTGTGCAGCTCGACATCAGGAGTTGGTGCCCTATCATCTGGGGCCCAGGGGCTCCTTAAACCAATTCAACATCCTCGTTCAACATTCTGCATCTTATGTATGTATGTATGTATTTTTATGTTTATGAATCGGGGAACTCAACTCAAGAACAGATTGTCCCTGACAAAAATGCTGTGGGATGATGCAGATAGGTGTTTGAGTGAAGAGAACAAAGGAAAATGTTTGTTTTTACAAAAGAAGTAGTACTTTCTTGAATATTTCTTTCTTACATTTCTTCATAATGTGTTTGAAGACATGTAGACCTTACTTACCTCTGATTATCTACCAGTATACAATTGCACATGTAGATGTTAAAGTGTGTCTCCTTGCCAGTAGCTTGTGGCTCTCAGACACTTACAGAACATGCCAAACATAACTGCCAATCAACCATGAATAACGGCATCAAGGACTCCCATTATTGAGCCACTATGAGACACAAGTGTAAGCAAAGTTGTTTCAGTTTGTGGGAAAACACTTGACTTGACCTTATCAAGTCTCCTTAAGTGAATTTATATTTTAAGATTAACCATTTAATCTATTTTAAGCATGGATGTAAACACCAAGTGGCTGGGACAAGATCAAGTGATTAAGGTAGAGAGCTAGTATTGTATCATTCCTCTGCAACTACAAGTTGTTGATATTAATTTCATGCAAATTGGAAATCATAGGTGATTTTGTACACATACAAGTTTTTTCATTGCTATCAATGTACATACACAGAAATAAATATCCTGCTAAAAACAAACAAAGCCAAACAAGGTGAACATAAACATTTGACAGTGTACAGATATAAATATATTAAAGTATCTTCGTATTCAAATTTAATTGCTGTTTTTTATAAACAGTAAGATACTAGTGCAACGGTGCAGAGTGCACAGCGTGCTTGAATAAATATATGATTAATGTAACAAGTTGCTGTATATATATGAGGTGGTGAATATGATAGCATATAGCTGCAGTATACAGCATGCTTAGATGTATACCGCGTAACTCCTCAAACAAAGACCGGTAGTCAATTAAAAGCTGGGCCTCTGATAGTGGCTGGGGGCGTGGTCAACATGGACAAATAAAATCAATGTAGGTAATCTCCTAAGTGCCTTTCATATAATGTGCATTCCAGTTTCTCGTAATGTACTGTACATTTCTACCAATTTAATTTAACAGATTCAACAATATATTCATGCTTTGTTTTTCTGGGTTACGTTAAAGTAAAGTATTATGTATGTGAAAATATGTATTGGCTGTATGTGTTACTCAGCCAAGTGTAGTGTGTAGTAACGTACAGGTGGCAACAGATGGCAAGACAGGTTTCATTTAATGACAGCAGAGAATGACAAAAGGAGTTTTAAATTATGCGGAGGAAAACTTGGGTGAAAAAGCCGCATTGATCCCAGGAGAATCCGAGACTAGAAGAAACCGAAGGATGAGCCGAGAGGAGCAGAGCATGGCTAGCTAGCTGGAGGTGGGAGGAAAAGAGTTAGCCTGGAGCTAGGAACGAAGCTAGCAAGCTACTGTCTGTAACGTTAATCAGATACTGGTGGGCTGCAAAACAGCAACCTAACTACTGTATGCACTTATCGAAATCTACCAGCAGTACTTTAGTAGCTGTATTTGAAATAAATACCCGGTACATTTACAGGTTTCAAACTGACACAATGGTGGCGTTTGATTATTTCTGACCTTTCTGGCTGTTGTTGTATATGGAGATATTTTTGCAAATGTTTCTAAAAAATGAATGATCTCTGTCCACTGGAACGCAATGGCTTTTGATTCAAAACAGTTTATTTAAAACAATTATACTCATCAAACAGATGGAATTAGAAATAAAGGCCTGCCTCTAATAGAAGCCTGCTTCAAATAAAAGCCGGGTACCTTGTGCTGTTGAGGTAAAGAAAAGCCCAGGCTTTTATTTGAGGAATTACGGTATTTGAGAGGGATGATATTTCCATTTGATAGAAGAGAATCCTTACATCCTTTTGGCCGTTTTGCGTCTTTTGGCTTTTAGTCTCAATAACCTCAGTGGATAACTGTTACCAGAGCTACTGTGATTGCTTAATGGGGTCTGCTTAATTTATCGGAGACCTTGCCAGTTGTGGTGTGTTCCTTCATAAAACTGATGTGCAGGCTGGAGCTGCTGATTCACTACTGTTGTTCAGTGTTGTATTTCCGTTCTTCTCCCAGTCCAATAAAGTTTTACAATTCGCTCACAAAGCCCTCATCAAATGTGCAATGTGGTAATTAGCAAGTTGGTAGGAGTTTATTTTCAATTGATTCTCCACCTTTCTCAGATCATTAGGTGCTCTATCTTCAAATGCTTTAAACCACTGCTGCCTCCCTAGGAGGTCAGCCCTAATTAAAAGGACAGTGTGCCACATTAGCCATGCATGGAGTCAAACCGGTAACAGAATTTAGATCAGTCATCCCCCAAGGTTAAGACTGAACCCTTGACCCAGACCCAGTGCCCCCACCCATTTTCCTCTTCCTTCTGATGCTTGTTCATACCTTCTGTACTTGGCTTAGCAGAATGCCTCTCCCACTTATACCTGAACAAGGACCAAACAATTTAGTTGCTCTCTCTCTCTCTACTTGTTTCTCTGCATCTGTCTCTCAAATTAAGATTAGCAACCTACATGGCTATAATCAGATCAATACAAGTTACTTCACAATGTTTTTCTGTGTATTTTTAACACTTTTAGTATGGATTGGGTTGCTGTGTCAGTGTCTCATGTTTTAGATGGAGACCATGAGCTGGATAGAAATTGAAAGAGAGATGTTACCTGTACAACTGTGTATGCAGTTTAATGGTTAATAACCAACCACTGATTATTAAATCAGTTCTCGTCTATAAAACTTGCTCTTAAATGGACTACAAATAATTCCTGGAGTCACACAACGGCCTTGAACTTTTGCAGGTACGGGGCCAGTCTAATGAATTTGTGATTGTTAATATGTGTCTTTTAACTGCTTCAGCTAAGACTGGTAATGGTTTCCTCTGAAGTGCTGGGACTGTGTGTCAGGGGCCATGTTTGTGTTATTGCCGACCCTCTGAGAGCCCATTGTTTGGAGACCTCACAGGTTCCTCCTAATCTAATTGGCCATGGATGTCCTGGCTCAGGACCTTTCTCCATGCTCTGGGGTTTGACAGAGCTGTTCATGGCTTGAAAAGTCACTTGTCCAAATACAGCCTTGTTTAATTACAGGAGAGGGATGCATGCGTATCTCCACACATAACCCCCCCAAGCCCATTAAATGCCCAGTCTAACTCTTTTCAGACTAGATATTCAACCCCACCTCCAAAGGAATCTCTATCCAAATAGGAACTGGATTTGGGTCTCCTCTCCTCCTTATCCCAAAGCCTTTAAGCACCCTTCACCTCTCTTATGTTCACCTTCACTTTGCCAGTGACATACCTCCCAGTGGCTATTCATCCAGTATAAACACATGGAGATCCTCCTATGCTATTACTTACACCGCGCTTCCCTGATCCTCACCCCAAATGCCGCCCCCACACCCTCCAATCCTCAGCCAATCCCTGACATCCTCAACCTCCACCTCTATGTTCAGAATTGCCAATCCCAATCTAATTTATGGAATATTTTGGAGGTAACTGTATACAGCGGCAGGGGAGATAACATCTCCAGGCCCCTGTGAAGGACAGGAACTCGGCAGTGTGTGCTTAATAACATAAACTGCTGAAAAAGGGCCCGGGCCGGTGCATTGGCAGAGGAGCAGGCCGGTGAGATGGATAGAGAGAGAGCAGAGAGAGGGGACCCAGTGTTCTGGGGTGGGGTGGGGTAATTGAGACCATGTGAGCCTCCCCCAGTGGAGGGATTAGAGAAGAAACGGAACTCTCTCAGCCCCGAGATCGCTTTCAATTAGATGCGCCCAGAGCAAAGGTACTGGGGACACAGGGAGGGTGAGAGAGAGAGAGAGAGAGAGAGAGAGAGAGAGAGAGAGAGAGAGAGCAGCATGTCCCAAAACGTCTGGGCAAAAGAGGGAGGAAAGGTGAAAGAGAACTTAGGGTCATGTTCCCACCTCTTCCTCTTCTTGCATGTCAGTGCTAAAATCTATGCTGTCCAGGTCATGTCTGTGTGTCGCAGTACAGCAGGTCCATGTCATAAGGGCTAACACATAATGACAGCATCACTAGCAGCTTATCGGTTTTTATCCTGCATTCACCAAGGGGAAGTAGACTAAGCTTGCTTTCTTTCTCTCCAGTGACACTCTGCCCTCAAATGCACATTCTGAGTTTGGACTTCACCATGTTTTATTTTGCTGTGGCCACTAAGCACAGATCCACTGGATTAATTGTCGGTTAAGTGCCTTGCTCAAGGGTACATCAGCAGCCTTTTGGTCACAAACCCACGTCTTTAACCTCCTGGGTACTTTGGCCATAGGGGGCGGATAAGTAAAACATGTATTTGTTTAAATAAATAAACACACAAAAATAATTGACATTATATACAAAGCTGTTTGTGAAACTTGTTTTTTTTTGTACAACAGAAATGGCTACTAACAGTGTTATTTAAATCTATTAGATGAGACTTGTGTAAACCATAAAGAACTGTCAGGCTAAATCACAGCTTTCAATATCCTTTGTATGTGTCAGTGTCATCAGCCATAATCAGGGATGGCACATTAACCCTGGACTAGGTTTTCCATGCCAGTCTTATGTCCCTTCCAGCCTGACCGCCTAAGACAGCACAGATGTATCTTGTGTTGTTAGGTGAAACTTTTCAGCCACTCACTTGAGTATGTGACATCCATTGGGCCTGCTGCCCACTGCACAGAAGGTTCAACCCCAGTGTGTTCTGCAGCCATCATACGTCTGCCTGATGATCACGAGCTGGCCTTGACATCATAGCTGTCATGCATCAGTTTGAATGGGTTGTCAACTGTTCAAATGTTCATACCTTGTCTGTCTGTGGTTTGCCCAGTTCCCCCACTGGCTCTCTTACAAACACAACACTTCCCATTACTGTATTTAGGTAGTTTTACAACGTATTACCAAACGGAGGAGGTCAAATTAAAATGGTCATACATGGAAAATGTGAAAGAAATTAGTCACGAAAACTTTGATTTAATGCATTGCATGCAACATTTCAGCAGGTCACAACATCTCTATTCAAGTAGAGAACTTGTGAGACCATGTTCTGTGATGCAGAAAACCCCCTCACAGTATAAATATATGTTATATCTCAATGATTAGTTATTTATCTGAGATATATGATGAGGGAGATTGGTTTTGATTTTCTTTAGGTTTTATTTAACTAGCTTCCCCTGCTGAAATCTTCTCAGAGACTTGGCTGATGCAGTTAAATAGCTAAATGTTGTCAACAAATATAACGACGTATATAAACCGAAATGCATTTAAAATCAGAAATTATGAGCTATCTAAATTTAGCTGAAACCACATATCCAAATCCACAGATGTTGTAAATGGAGTCTCACATAGCATCACTTCATTCCCCTTCTTGCCAATCCAGAGTGCTGGCCTTTTGTATTAAATGCCACATCAGCCCCTCCTGTGTTTAGGTTTTTGTTGGAACAGCCATCCAAAAGCCCTGATTGTTTAGAATTTTCTGTTTATTTTCACAGTTCCTAAATGTTTTAGAGAAAGCCCCTCACTGTAAAAGACTGACAGTTTGAAATCTCTGTTATGCTTTCAGCATCATTTAACTCAAACCAAAGGGTTTATTTGCTTGCAGTTTCATTCATTCCTGCAGTCTGCTCCTGTCTACTTTAAAAGCAGACTCCTATGGGCATTTGTATATCATTTTCCAAAGGTCCTAAACTGCCACAATGCGTGACAAAGTGTTGCTATATTAAGAGGGTAAGATATTTAATATTAAATTAAATTTTTAATATTAAATGGAGTCACAGCATTTTTTGCTATTAAATATAGAGCTCAGTGTTTTCTTAAAGTGACTATATGTAACTTTTGAATGTTTCGTAAACTGTGTAGTTTTTCACCTGATGATCAAAAATTACCTGTAACAGGAAACGAGACTTAAGGTGAAAAGATTTTTTTTATAGTTTTTATTATGTCCTCTGCCCGGGTCCGATTTTTCCTGCAAACTCACAAAATGATTTACAGCCGGTAGACGGCGCGACAGAGCACACATTCTGACGGGTCACAGATTTTAGTGTAACACCGGAAAAGCCCGTGTTAGTGAGTATCCAGCCAGGTAAAAGGTAGCAGGAGATTTCTTTATATAGGCCTAACTGTATTTAGATTTTATTTTAGAAGTTATCTGCTGTAGTTATAGCTGATACTGGGGCAGGGCCAAAAAAAAAATTAATTAAACAAAGAATTACTAAAAGCTAAAAGGGAACGTGAAAGACAACGGGCGAAACCCTGAGTCACACTTGGTTAGGTTTTCAACAGATGTAGAAAGTTACGGGATTGTAAATGATTAAAAAACGTGCGAGAATTGGCTCTCAGATATGTAACATGTCTATTTCATTCATAACAATAACTTTACAATGCACAATATGGTTATATGCCAGTAGCCTAGATAAACTGACATCCCACTCCCATTAAGCGCAGACATTTTATTTCTTTTAGTACTTGTGTAAAGCGTCTGTGGGTTTCATGAAATGTACCAATATAAATCTAAGTTATTACATGCGTTGCTACAACAAACTTTTAATGCTTTGACTCGTGATACAGTGACAGTGATACCCGTTTAGCTCACGATAAATCAGGCTAAGTTTGCAACACTTGCAATGCAACAATGCATCTATAATGTATTATCTTATTGTAAATGAATGATTTTCTGTCTGAGCAAAATATTAATTGCGATTATATGACCTCCTGGTAACGCTAACTATACAGCACCATAAAGAAAAGACCTTTACAATAGCAGGTGCGGTAAAAACACTAGCGCTTTTGTCCAAAGCATCCGCATATATCCACTTGAATGACTTTTAAAATGTGATCAAATCACGAAAGGACCATTTCTAAAATGTTCTCTTATCATTCTTCACAGTATTAAAACCTGAATCTTAATGTTTTACAAATCTGGTCTTTTCTAAAAACAAACACCCCTGGCATAAAAAACACATTGGTCCTTGACGTGTTACTTATTAAAGCTAATTACTCATTATACAGCTGGTCCTAAACACAATGGATGAAAAGAATTTGTTAAGTAAACATTTTGCCAGTCATTACTCAAACATGGCCAAGTATGTGACTTTGACTAAGAAATGCAACATTTATTCCAAGCATTGAGACTTAGACATAGACTTCTCTATTTATCATTTTGAGATGACTCCCGCAAGGAAATTGAAATTCATCAGATTTCAACAGCTTACAAAAAAGCTATAAAAATACAGCGCAGAGAAAAAAAATAGTATAACGATAACAATAAAACTGTTGGCTATAAAAAGTCCTTTAGCATAAATTATCAGTTAAGAGCAGTCAATGGTGCCTATTGTGTGCACATGTGTAGAAGACTTGCAGTGAGACAACAGCTTATAGGATAAAACCAAAATAGCTGAATGTAGGCAAACAATTTTGCAATTTAGCCACATCAACACTTGCAGCATTTATACCTACCGGCATGGCAGATTATTTTGTCTCTCTCAGAGAGAGAGATAGAGAAAATCATTTCAAGAAGCGCATTCCTTCCACTGCACTTGTTGCAATGGTGAGTTTATGCAGTTTGCTCTTTCACCAAAAACTACAGGTCTCCACATCTCCATCCCTTCTAGCTAAATAGTTTACAAAAGCACAGGAGCTAATCATTAGTGATACTTGTAAACTAGCTTAAGTGTATTGTTATTTCATTTGAATAATGTTAATCATTTGCTTAATTGTTTTGTCACAGGGCCAGAGTGTTGCTGGCTTCCATTCCTAATTTGGTCTACAATCCTTGGCCATTCACAGTTTCACAGTGGCAACATCTTTTATTTTTATCTTTATCTTTTAGTGTTTTGTTCAAAGGATGACATCATTGCTTCTACAGTTGGTAGTTGGAGTTTAATAGAGAAACAATCCAGAGAGGTGCTGTTTTCAAAATGCAACTATTGCTTGACAAAGAACTCTTAAGATAATTATACTTTGAATAATATGTGTCGAAAGGAGCCAGTTGAGGTGGTTCGGGCATCAGGTAAGGATGCCTCCTGGGCGCCTCCATAGGGAGGTGTTCCAGGCACGTCCAGCTGGGAGGAGGCCTCGGGGAAGACCCAGGACTAGGTGGAGAGATTATATCTCCAACCTGGCCTGGGAACGCCTCGGGATCCCCCAGTCGGAGCTGGTTGATGTGGCTCGGGAAAGGGAAGTTTGGAGTCCCCTGCTGGAGCTGCTCCCCCCGCGACCCGATACCGGATAAGCGGACGAAGATGGATGGATGGATAATATGTGTGCCATGTCCTCCCTTGAACTCGGGGTGAAATGCCCACTCTATTTTAGGGAATCCAGGCTTGTTGTCACAGGCTATCTGGCTCCTGCAATTTTTCTGCCTTTAAAGGAGAATTCCGGTCGATTTCAGCATGTAGCTCTGTTGTTTGTAAATTTGGAGTGCTGTCAGTAGAGAGAAAAACAAAAACAATTGGGTGCTAACACCAGCAGGAGGATAACACGGTGTAGGCAGCACCAACAGCTTAAACAGGGCAAACTTACCTCAATTATAACTTGTCTTCTGCTAGTTGTACCACTTTTAAAAAATAAGCATTTGCTTATTTTTGAAAATATGTTTATCTCTTTTCTGTGTTGTAGTTTGTAGACGGTCCCTAAGCTCTCATTGCAACACAGAAACTAAACACAGCTGAATTGACACAACTTTCATGCATTTCTTTCACATCTACAGCAGTCAGATTCGCCGTGTTCACTCGGAAGGAGTCACTGCACATGGGTAGGCACTTTTAGCGATATTTTGAACATGTTAAGAGGCTAAAAGCACGTTTAAAACTTGCCCTGTTTAAGCCTGTTGGGTGCTAACTCTAGCACTGACTGCACTCCAAATTTACAAACAACAGAGCTATGTGTTGGAATCGACAAATTCTCCTTTCAGGCTTTGATTTCTGTTTATGTTGAGACAGTTTAAAAAAATGTAGTCATCTTCTTGCTTTTGATGCTGTGTCAACTTTGTTATTGTTTGTGTGGCACTGCAGTTGAGAACAGAGATGTGAATGATTCTTCTTGTTTCATTCAGTACAGAAAAGTAGGTTGGAAATCATTCATCAGTTTAAATGCCTGTCTTGTGTAAAAGAAAGAGAGAAATCCAGTCAATGTTAGCCATCCACCCCCACCCCCTCATCACACAAAGGGATTACAGTTGAATCATTGTCAAGAATCATTTGAAAGAGTTTGTTACAGCCACACCTACATCCTTTTGTCTTGTTCTGTAAATATTAAACTGCCAGTAGAGACAACGGGGAAAAAAGATCCAAATTCTCACACCATCCAAACATATATGGTCTAAATTTTATTTAAACATTATGTGCAGAGTGTACACTGAGTTTACATTTCTCTTCCTGAGTTAAAAGGACACACTGCAGAGCTTTAATTGTACTGGGTTAAAGGCCAGAGTCATTGTCAGACCCTATGAAGTAATTATGTGTTTGTGTTTATAGCATGTTGACTTCCCACTCTGTCTCTCTTCTGCACTCCATCTTTCTGCCTACATCCCCCACATCCTCCTCCCTCCTCTCCCTTTCTCCCTCTCTGTTCTTTGCACAAGTCGTCTCCCTCTGGGAAGAGGTGCCTGAGATGTTGGTTTGGCCATACATCTCTGTCAAAATCTCTATGAATAAATTAACCTTTTAAAGATTAGTCCACCCTAATACCTCAGGGTTTTTTAAACAGAAGAGCGGACTCCCTCCAGCCCCCACCCGTTCTACGCCAAGCCTCACCAACTTGGTGTTAATAGTGGAACGAGTACTTTTTAAAGGCACAGATGCAGTTTTTTCACAGACTATAAACATAAATTGTTATACTTTTTTATTATGATGTTAATTTAGATTCTTTGATTTTTAATCATATTAAGATTGTGGTGTCCTGTCAACTCAGTGGCAGGTGAATTGATTCCTAATGTTTGAACTCGGAGCCGTATAAACATATCTCATATTTTCACATCTTAATCCAATGTTGTTATCTCTTAAGATAACTAATATATAATCACCACCTTAAAGACCACGCATCATGGGACCACATTACTAGTCACGCCTTATTGAAAAGTTTTTCTACATAAGCATATTTCAAAAACATCTGTAATTTTATCCAGTTAATACAACTTAAATTATGTTGAAATGAAAATGAAAGTTGAAAAATGTTGAAGCACAAAGCAGCTCAGCTACAACTGATAGATGTTCACAAAAGATAGTTTGGGTAACATTATTAATATTCATATTTGATTTCATTTCCCAATATGTTGTTTAGATAATGATACGACTGGAGATATTGCCTAATCTCTTGTATGACTTGCACTTCTGAACAAGTTAAGGGAATGTTTAAATTTTAACTTCCTTTACCTTGTGTTGGGTGAAATGGCCAAACACAATTATTTAATTAGTAAAAAGATACAGACACTTCACATTCTCCTGAACCTGTTAAACCTGAGCCAGACACTGAATAACATAATGTACGCAATTATATGGATGCTATAATAGTGTAAGATTATTTTCTGTCTTGCAGTCATATAGGCATGCATTTTGATGACACTCTGCCAATGTGTGGTAAGTTTATTGCTGAAAGAATTCCGCTGGTTATAAGGGCTAGATGTTGACATTACTGTACTTATTTACTTCCTATGGTGCAAATAGAATGTATATGTGTAGTATGACAAAGCAGCAGTTCATTGGCAGATACTTGTCGGGATACTTGTGCTTGATATTCAAAATGAGAAGAATCCAATTTGATAGACAATTTAAACCCTTCAGCTGCACAAGTTTAAATATGTTTCCTACAATCTGTTTCAACACAGCTCTGGGAGAATGTCCATTAACTCTTGTTGTTCCATTACATAAAAACGTCTCCTTGAGTCCTGTAGTGAGAGTTTGCCAAAACCAGGGAGCACTTGGATCGGACTCTCCCCGGCCTTTTTCAATGATTTGGGTTGTTTAGATGGAGAACAGCCTCTGGAGTAGCTCCAAGCACACGTAGGCACACAGACTAAATGTATGTGACTCTGGTTGCCTTTACAACATGCATATTGATTCCCCAATATTCTGTCTTTTTGAACAGACTTGCTGAACTCAGTAAAGACAACTGCTGTGAAGATATTTACTGTTTCCACTGCAGAACAAGACATTTTGTCTTTCTTTTGGAAATGTGAAAAATTATATCTTGCTGAAAAGCAAGTATTTTTTTAGCAAGCAAACATAACAGTGGTCTCTTGTTGGCAATTGGGCCAGACCTATCCACCTTCATTTTTCCAAACAAATCAGGATAATTATGAAGAACAGGTTTTAGGTTGAAATTCTTTGAAAAATAAACCATTCTTGACTAAAAGAATATGACATGTATTGGCTATGTCACTGGTTTTAGGTTTCACTCTCAGGGAAGGCAGAGGCGTCTCCTGGACTTCCTGAGCTCTAACTTGTGCCAACTCATGTACAGGGAAATTGGAGGTCCCCTTCTCCTTTATTTTGGGTGGGGAGGGGGGAATCAGTGAGGGAGGGGTGAAGGACAAGAGTTACTCCATTCCGCCAGTCCCCCTGGTCCTCAGTCTACCCTGTTCGACCTCATCACTCAATCTTCGTTTACTCTCTGACTTGTTTTAGCCAAGCACTCCTGGCCTAATTTATGTCTGTAAAGACAAGCTTGGCAAAGGGGATCTTCCAGTGAAAGGCCACTGCCTAAGCCACTGACCCACACTGCGGCAAAGTGGCTAATTTAATTTCTTTTAGATGGGAGGAGGAAGCGGTAATGTCTCAGTTACTACAAAAAAAGAAAAACAAATCTGCCATCTTGGAAAATGTGGGGCTACACAGATGTTCTCCTGGATGTGTTGTTTTCCCTGCCACATGCAGACAACTTGTGATGAGAGTCAAGAGGGTCATGCTGACCTTTGCTACAAATCTGCAACGGTTAACAACATGCGGCTCCCTAATACACAAAACACATCTCCTATAGTAGAAAGGCCAGCACTGCAGAACACCGCCCAATTATCTTAGCTGGCCTCCAGACAAGTCTAGAGTGCCCTTGAGATTTATGGCCTGAATTCCCCTGTCTAATGGTAAAGTAGAAGTTATTAACTTTTCAAAGTAAGTCTGTCTCTCATACCCATGTCCCCCTTCATTTTTGTGTCTGCACAGGCTTGGCATAACTGCCCGATTAACAATGGCTACAGCTGCTCTACAGGATAGGATTTGGGCAAAAAGTAATTATATGCACAGTATATGTATGTAGCATGTATTTTCCTGTAGCTAATGATGTTCTATGATACAATCAGTTGTGTTTAAGTATTAGTTAATACTCCTCAAGTCTTGGGCCTGTAAACTAGAGGACCAGAAAGGGTTTTTTGCCTTATATCTGTCACTAGTTAAGGGACAGCCCATCATGGGAAAAGAGGCAGTTTCTGTTTTTCTTCAGTAGGGGGCTCTAGAGATCACAGAATGCCCCTGACTCTCAATAAGCCGAAGAGAACACCCCATCTTTTCTGTTGCCCTGCCCCCACGCTGCCAGAACCACAACAGCAGCAACAGTCCACATATGGAAATGCTTGATTTGATATAGTGTCATCTTACTTTGCAGAAATTATGTTGTCCCCCTTTTTGCAACCCGCCACCACCACCACCACCAGTGATGTGGAATATGATCCAGGGTTACTACCAGTGCTGTTAAGAAAAGAACACACTTCTTATTAAATGATTATCTACTGCCACTAAAAAATAATGGATTGGCGCATGAACATATTTTTCACACTGAGAATCAGTCACTGTATACCTGATAATATGATGAGCTTATAAAGCCTGCATGAAGGGAGCGTATTACCCTCTTAATTTTTCACAGGACACCTCAGCACAACACATAAGTGTTTAACAAAACTGGAAAAGAAATCTTACAAGCATTTAAGATTGACCAACATGTTTTTTTATATGCCTGCTACAATGCTGTTAGTTCTGACATTTTAAAGAATTAAAGGCAGCTGAAGTTTTAAATATGTGGGTCTATGGTAATTAATTAAAAAAAAAAATCTATCGAGGAGGATTCAATAAGATAAATCAGTCATTTATCTTTTTATCATTCAAACATAAATCCTCCCCGCAAATCCTACTATATTTTTAGGAGCAGTAAGTGGGGTCTGTGTTTTATTCTCTACATTATTTTTTGTCTGACGTCATGAAGACTTAGGACTTGGGCGCCGTTCTTGTGAGTCTTTTTTATTCAAATCCAACCTTTCAAATTAGATTTACCGCACTATTCATTCACAGCATGTAAGCAGTGCAGCTGTGGTTCCCTATTACCAAGCCTTTATGCTTCAGAAATTGTTAGCCTTCTCCATGCAGTATTTTTGGAGAAGAAATGCTGCAAACTACAAGGCTATGACAGACTGTGAAAGGACTGATGTGCATTAGTGTTCTCAGCCTGTAAGCAGAAGGCTGCAAGTAAAATGTGTGTTTGGAAGGGATCCAGGACCCATAGAGTACAGTACAGCTAAGCCACCAGCCAAGTATGCTAGGTCCAGAGGAGAAAGCAAGCAGTACAATGTTATGATGTAAGCCATCAAACCTTCAAAATAACAGTGCCAGTTGTGATTTCCTGAGATTTCCCAGAATGTTCTTTTCAAGCTGCTGGTAGTAAACGGCATTGCATCGTCAAGAAAATTTTGTTTTCCCCCTTTCGGGGCTGTTAGCTGTTGTGAATGGAAAAAGGTCCCTGCTCCAAGTGGTCAAATAACTGCAACTCTTTGAGCTTCTGTGTTCAGCCCGCCCGCTGAGATGTAAGCACTGGGCCAGACAAAACCAAACAAAACAACATCAAGTATGCTTAACGGTCTGTATTGTCTATGCAGAGACTGAGTAAACACAATATTATTTTCCAAAAGTGATATTACCAGAGGGCCCAGGAGGGACGAGAGTCTGAGAAATCCTCCCCATAATGTCAGTAGAATATATATTGTCAGTATTTATTGGACATTCTATTCATCATAATGTAACACATTTTCCAAATATGTACAGTATAGTCTAAAATATTCTGAAGATAAACATGATGATTATGAATTAGTGGTAATATCATATTCACTGTACTGTGATCCACGTTTTTCATAGAAGCATTTTTCTCTTGTCCGAATGTGTCCGGATTAATCCTGTGTGACCCCCACAGAAAGGATTTTCACTTCTGAGATGTCATGGGGAAAGCGAACAGAACATCTATCTGTTACCTTGTACAAAGAGAACCAGAGTTCCTCCTAACTGAACAAATGGAGCTGTCTTGTGCGAGTGGGGGACAAAGGCATTCTCACTTTCAACACCCACGCTATTGCAGCCCCAGTGCCGACTGCTACCTAAAGACCAGTAAAACTGTTCAAATGTTTCCTCCGCCCAAGAGTCTGGGCTAGTTTCCCTTAATCTCGCACTAGTTGAGACCTCAAGAGTCTGTCACCTTTCCTGTCACGCTCGGCTGCCTGCAGCCCATTGGCCGGCAGCAGATTTATTTCTCCCTGTCAGGGCCAATAGCGTGGCGATGTGGCTCAGCCCACTGTTTAGTTACTGTGACAAACATGCTGATTAGAGAGGCCCGGATGATGGATGGCTCCTCGCTGGAGAGCGGCCCGAGTTTTTAGCGGGTCATAATGGGCCTGACACTGCACAGCCCCTCTCGCTCTCTTTCTCCTTTTTCTTTCTGTCCTCTTCTGGCGAATAGACCCCTCCCCCACAGGTCACACTCAAAAGGTCAGGAGTTAACGGGCCAGCCTTTGCGTATTGCCGCCAAATCAAAATGACCCTGTTTGGAGTCATATTTGTAGACACTCCATCATCATCATGACCACTGCGACACCTCTATTCCCTTCTTCCCCATGGCCTTTTCTCCCTGTGACCACAAGCTCCCACACGGGTAAATAGGAGGGTACACAACCCTGTTGGCTTATTTAAACTGCTGAGCCTTCTTACTCACTTTTGTGCTGCAGGGACACTCCTGTGCACAATATATATATATATATATACACACACACACACACACACACACACACACACACACACACAGGCACACAGGCACACAAACACCAGCTCCCTCCTTTAATGCGGGCTTTCATATAGTGTTGTATTGAATTTATTTTTACCAATTGGATTGAGCATGTAGCTTGCAGAGTGTGTCAGGGAGTTTTTGGTATTGAGTCAGGGTTGAGAGGATGTTCTATCTGGAACTACAGGTATATAGGTCTACCACTTAATCCACTCAGACCTCTGCTGGAAGCATGTGCCACTAAAACCTCTGGGATGGAATCTTTCAGCTTACCTTGTGTGTGTGTGTATGCGGTATACACAGTATAAATATGGCAAAGTCTGAACCAAAGTCATTTTACCTTTGCTGTTAAACAGTCAATACACAGCAGACCCGTTGTTCTTGAACTGCAACTTCAGTCAGAGGTAGCCAGCAAGTTGGTTTGTAACAGAGTTGCTGCATAGCTTTCGAATTTGAAGAGCCAGATGTTTAACCTGACTAGTGATTTTAAATATGTGGCCAGTCAAATCCAAAGAGATGGTTTTGGCTTAGCACTGTGGAGTCCAGGTCCTAGGGGCCACTTCTCCCCTGAACATCAGGATGTTGTGCCCAGAGGGTTGGTGGGTGGGTGGGTGTGTGTGTGTGTGAGAGAGAGAGAAAAGCTGGGAAAGTGCAGAGCAAGACAGCACCTCATTTGTATTCTTTTCGAAACAGATGCTTGGCTGCATTAACGACTTCTAACTAAAACATTCATAAAGTATTATTGGATTTTTAGCAGTGGGGTTAAGAAGTGTGACCTTGGAGGTCTGAAGGTTGCCAGCTCTTCTCTCTTGTTCCCTCCCTCCCCGGCATCCTCCCCTTTCCTCTTTCTCTCTGTTTGGACGCTCCGGTGACATCACAGCAGCTCTGCTTCAAATTGGATGCAGAGAGTGAGAAGTTCAGCAGTAGCCCAGGGCAGTGAATATTTTTCCATTTATTTAGGGGGGGATGGAGGAGAGCAATGGGGGGTGGAGCAGGACATGCAGACATAAAGGTGCAGAATACATTACAGGTTAAGTAATAAGTAATCAAAATAGTACCTTCTGTGTGTATGCATAGTCTACTCAATCTCATGGTTAAGTGAGCCACAGCTCTGCTCGGGTAGAAACCCCTTTAGACACCTGGTGTTTTTGATGAATAAGTAGGAAAAAAGGTAGAGAGAATTTAATTGTGCAGACAAAGTTAAAGGGGCATCAATGGTTGATGCCTTGCTTGTTTCATAATGGTATGTTGTGTAGGCTTATATTTTCCCAGCTGTAGCGACTGTTGCATAGACTGCCATGGCAATTCTTAAAATGGTCATATTAAAATGTGGCTAGCTTCCTCCTCTTTACTTTTTATTTTGAATTTTCTTTCTATATTGCCTATTTCATAATACACCTTAACAAATGTAACTCTTCTGATGAACGTTTTATCACAGAAATTACAATCTTTTTTATTTTTTTAACCAACAAACCAATATAGATTTGTGCAAACTTGATCTCTTGATCTCAAAACTTTGATCTCTTGTTGTCTCACTGAGATCAGCACAAAGAGATGAAATACGTGTACATTACGTGTACATTTCACTCATCCAGAATAATTCTTCTCCCTAAGCCCCAATCCTGTTTGAAACCGGATACAATTTCTGTAAAAGGCGTCATCTGAGATAATGTTATTATACTAATTTTCATCCCTGCTCATCAAAACAGACACTGCACAATATTTAGTTTACGGTAGATATGTGAGAGTTTTATACACTTAGAATTGCGGAAGATCCGTATTATACTGTATATTACAGTGAAGGTTTTTTATTTGAAGGTCAGTGGTCTTGTTTTGTGCTTTATTTCTCAATCTTGTTTTTTTCTATGAAATTATTTTACTGTAGGTGAAATATTTGTCTTCTGTGGGACTAAACATGCAGATGCTGCCTCTAGAAAGGAGAAACATTTAAACTGGGAAGAAGTAATCGGGCTAAAAAATATATTGTGACGACACAATGACATTGACAGTAATAATGTAATTCAACTGTACCAGGCCTAATCCTTCATTGCGTCACATGTCAATATAAAGTAATCATGCTCAACTTTTTGAGGAAATTCTCCTCTGTCCTCCTGTGATTAGGGTTAGGTAACGTTAGTTTTTTTCTCATTAAAATGAGTCTTCACTGGCTTCCCAGTAGGCACTCATAGAGAGGTTGTCACTCCAATGCTATCAAGTATGGTGTTTAAAATACTAGCGATGCTTATTAGTCTAATTTTTACCCTCCACTGTTAGTTTGTGGTTAGTATGAAACTGAGGCACCATCACATTTCTCCCACAACAGTTAATAGACTAGTATGAGTCACCTCATTCCTCGGCCTGTCCCTCTGCTGATTGAATCTGTCTATGTGCGCGTGTGTGCACATGTGGTTTGTGAGGCTGCTCATGCATGTGTATATGTGGTGAAGAAAGAAGCCTGCAGCCAAATCCAGGAAATCCTGGGCTCTGGTCCCATTTCTTAAAAAGATGTGTGTTGTCTGCATGTCTATATGTACCGTGTACGTCACAGTATGTGTTAGTGGCTTTTAGCCTGGGCCTAGAGGAAAGGCCATGTAGAGTGAAGCTCATACTCAAACAATAATTCACACAACGTATATCACATTACACAGCTCACGCTCTCTGAGTCAAGTTCACACTCGTCTAGCAGTTGTGGATCTAATCAACAGATCATTCTTGACATTAACACCACACCTTTAAAATAAATTGGCAGTTGCATCAAATAGAGAAAGTTGTGGATTAACTTGGACTGTTGCTTCTATGATCTGTTCTTATTTGCTCCCCTTTCATTCGCTCTCCACAATAATACCTTGCAAAATGGATTGGTCATTGGATTGGTAAATCAGTCTGAAGGGCTGGACGCTCGTAACACTGCAAGTGCAATCTTGTGAGAGAGAAAGTGCTAAGCCACCATGAAATAGAGGTTAGGGTTTTATGCCAGGGCCAGTTTGTCTTGTCACCATGCCAAACCATCTGTATAGACCAAAGCGAAAATCAGAACAGTATTTGCTCTACTTGTATCCATCTTTAACTAACCCAACCAACCAGCAGGAGCAACCTACCAGTGGGACCCCACAGCCTGAAGTGAATGTTGAAATCCTTAACAATGAAAAAGCCAATTTCAGTAAACATTTCACCACAGATATGAATGCTGTGGAGTTACTATGGAGACAAAATATTTTTGACATTACGCAGTTGTTGTGCTCTATTTACCTAGTGGATTCTTGCTGGAACGGATCTCTATTATATTGCTGAAGAGATGTAGCCCAGAGACTGCTCATTAAACTGGCCACCCATGCAATAAACACATTAAATAAACCACAGATTAGAAAAGGCTGTCTTTTTGTTTTACCGGCCTCTCAGCAAAGAAGTCATGTTGCCCAGTTTGAGATGGATTTGATGGCTCTTAATAGTGTCTGCCTCTTTTTAATAATGCCCAGTCTACAACGCTAGACCATGCTTTATTGGTCTGTTTGAGTCCGAGCACAAAGCCATTAGCAAGGGCTAAAATGGCCCATAAAAGTGTGGCCAAGTCTAATTATGTGCCAGTCTTATGATATTAAGGAATTTACAATGCGTCAACATTGCTCTATAGTTGATATCTAGCCTACGTCTTCATGGTAATTAACATTAAACAGTCAATAACTGGTCAGTCACTTGAATTTCCTCCTTCAAAGACCTACACTGATGACTGACCATTCCCTTATTTTATTTCTTAATGGTCCAAGTTTCAACATAGGCGGGCATTCTTCACTGGGCTTTCCTACTCAAGGTGGTGAACTTTATTTCACTTTAGAATTACATGCTCGGATGTGGAATGATTAGCATAATTGTCCCATGTTCACATATGGCTCATATCGACAGTGGAGTTGAACTGCATATCAAAGAGGACTGCATAATCACCATAATTACAATTGAGGATGCAATTACTGATATTATTGCCATATTAGTGTTGATTTTGTTTTGCACACTTCCCAAAGCTGAACAAAGAGAAGAGAAAAGAAAAGGAAGAGGTTTTCCTGTACGTGAGCAGTATACTTTAACTGCTTACGCTGGTGGCGTTAATTCTTAACCTCCATTGACACAGCCTCCCTGGCCTCTTCCTCAAGGTTAATATCTTTAATAAAAGTTAATATGTGGAAAAGCTAACACTCTCCTGGTCTGTCCCATCAGACTAAATTAGACTTCTCACTGGACCCGGCCTTTCACTTTGTAATTTTTTGGGTGACGTGTGAGGATAAGTAAATTACTTTCTCATGTTGAATGTTCGTTCTGCAGATGGCCTTGTGTTGTTTGTCCGACCTGCTTTGATTCAAATATCATAGCTGTGACCTGGGGTTTGATTGAAACTGCAGTTAGATAATTTGTGTGCACACCCCCTCATCACCTTACCTTACCCATCACCTCCCCACCTGACTTCTTGTCAGCCTCCTGTGTCAGCCAAATATTTTCTACAGACTTCTTTGTGGGCTGTTTTATTTCTTCAGAGCTTTTTTTGGCACTTCAACAGAGATTTTGAGCTTTCTCAGGTCTGTTTTACTTTGTGTAAATGTTCATGAAAATGGCAAATGTTTTTCCCCTCGCCTTCAATTCACTCTTCTTCTTTTATTTGACGACTTTGAGGTGAGATGGTAGTTCACCATCTCTCGTGGTTTACTTCGATGCCCTGAGGAGGAGGATTCAGAGTGTGTTATGCATGCCTACGTGCAAAATATATACATAATATAAACTGCTTTCTTTGTGTATGATAAAATTACACATTTGTATGTATAGGTATACCAAGCTTATTAAATTGCGTGTGCGCAAACATGTGCATGGAAGCGTAAAGGGAGCATACCTTGCACGCAGCCACAGTTAAGGCCTCGGGCCGTGTTTGCACTGGGTGACAATAACCCCTTTTTATTCTGCTTCTGCCTTCACCAATGTTTTGATTTCTACTTAAAGTTTTATGTCAGTGCCCTCCCTCAAGGGTGCCATTACCTTGTATGCTAATAGAGCTATGCATATTCTATTACTGCTGTCAGGGCAAGATAAGGGACACATTCAGCAAAGGAGCACTTAGGGGCCAATGAACCCAGCGAGGGGTCCTGCTGCTCCTACATTATCAGTCATCTTCACATCTGAATGGAGCTGGCTTATGGGCCTTCTCTCTCTCTCTCTCTCTCTCTTCTTTCTCTCTCTCTCTCTCTCTATCTCTCTTCAGTAATGACTAAGGACTCTCTTCCGTAATAATCAGTCACTGGGAAACCGCCCGATCCCTATCTTACACACACCCAGGCACAGGCGGCCACGTGCGTGCACTCATACACACACGGTGAAACCATGCACAGCTGCAGGCTCAATCTAAACCGACCACAAAGAATGCAAGAGCAGGGCAATAACACTAACACTGTCACACGGAGACAAACATGTCTCATTTGGGGTCAGTTTGGATGGGGCTAAGTAGGTCTTTATTTTCAGACTGACTGAAGTCTTCTCTCCCGCATAATGGTAATGAAGCCATATGGTATGTGGAATTGGATTACTAACAAATGTTCCATACCACCGTCTTTCCCCTGGCCTTCTTTTTTTCTCCAACCCCCCCCCCGCCTCTCTCTCTCTCTCTCTCCCTCTTTCCCCCCCTCTCTCCCCTGTGTCGCTGTCCCCCAATAAAGCAGCCATTTCAAATTGGAACAGCATGTTGTCTAGGAGTGCGCACCTCATTTATAAGATTAAATTAAAAGCCAGCCATGCTCGGATGGCATTTGTGATGATGAGGCGAAGGAGGGAGGTTATGGGAGCAGGGAACCGTTTCAGCTGCACACAATCATCTTCCTGTCATGTGATTTGCTAGTTCCTGGTGGTGACACCTTCTTCCTGTCACCTGCTATGATGTGTCAAATGCCACACCTAAGACCCTAAAGCTAATGTATCCAGGGTTATGAGCTCTTGCAGTTTCTTTTTAGTTTATACATATTTTTGCAATGTTATGGAAGCCTTTTTAACACGTGTTATAAAGTAGCTAAACATGATTACAGGTCTGTGCCTTGTCACAGACACAATGAAATGATATATCACACCCTGAGCTAAAAGGGCCTTGCACATTATGCTCTATAAATGGAAGAAAATCTCATTCTGTGAAAACCTAAAAACAGATGAACTTTTATTGAAAACGTGGAAGTGATTAGTTTAAGGGGCGTCTTTTAGTGTAATTCCCAAATGAAACGAGCAAACCCTGTATTTATGAAGCCCGTAGCACAAAGAAGGGAGCTCTTAATGAGGCAATTAAGCTGAGGGGTCGAGAGACTTTGATCTAGAGCGCAGTGATTTTTACAAAAACATCGCACACTGATAGATACTCATAACTCAGGGGCCTTAATTGTGCTTAATTTGTTTGGAATAGGAATGTGCTTTCAATTAGAGTGTGGATTTGGGCCTTGTGTTTAAAAGAGGCTGTCAGGGAAAATTAAGAAGCAGTTTGGTTCCCCTCCCGTGTTACTGTTTTTTATCACGGCCAAGGGAGAGAGAGAGAGAGAGAGAGAGAGTCAACAGATAGACAGATGAAGAGACCAAACAGAAGGTAGAGAGAAGTAATTTGGCAACAAAAACAGACCCCTTAGAAGAAACCATGGATGGATGGTTGAACAGGACAAATGAGGGAACTATTGCCATAATGTCTCCCCCCTCTATTATGTTATGTGGGTGTCTGGCTCAGCAATAAACAGCAACACTATAAGTAGTATCACCAGTACGGCTGTCTCTGTGTTTATTTATGTGTTGTTAGGCTAGTATTGATGATGCTTCAGTCAAATATATATTGTTATATTAGGTCTGGTAATAATTGTTATTTTGATCACACTCCTTGACATAAAGTAAGCCATACAGTCAGTAGTTTCTCCAGTAGACCGCTAACTAAGCCTGTATTTGTTAGGGGTGGCACGGTTCACAAAACCCAGCGTTCGATTCCTATCATGGTTTTAGGATCAGGGTTTTCAGTTCTGTACTGTTCTTGTTTTTTCTTTTAATCTTTAACACTCCAGAAATCTACTTCTGCATATGATTTATAGCTTATTTATCCACTATGTGATATGATACAGTATTAAAAATAGTAATCATGCACAAACTGAATTTGACTCAACATTTATTGGGACCATCTCTGAGGAAAGGTAAATGTAAGAGGTGAGATTTTGATACAGCAAGAGGGAAGACATTGATGATTTCAACATGCTTTTCATTTATTTTGGCAAAAAAAGGAGAATGTTTATTGCCATCTACAGGAACTCATGTGCCTTTTTAGCACACAAAGATTGAAATATTACAGATTATTAATTGAAATAACTTGCATTTATCAAACTGCCAACTTCAGTGTAGCTCTTACAAAATGTTTATCTTTTTAAAGAAAAAGAGAGGAACTTTTAAAGCTCTGTCTTTTGAAAAAGTCAGAATACGTTAAACATAAAAAAGTTACAATTGTTTTTGTATAGTTCTTTAAAATAAAAAGGAAACTTGTTTTGGGGAGCATAAAATGACTTTAGGTTTTCCTGAGGTTTTCCTAGTACCCTTACCAAAAAGGCTCAGGATGCTGCACATGTTGGTATAATATGAAAATGTCTGGTGGATTTAAGACAAATAATAATAATTCATTGAATGAATCAAATTTGAACATGTGCCAGTGGCTTGTTGATGTTCAACATTCAAACCGACTCATAAAGCACTTATTAGACTTTAACTTATAATTTCACTTACAATAACGAGCGTAGCTGTCCTCAATTTAGGTCTTCCTGTATGTCTCATCTCCGTTTTTTCCTGCATCAGCCGTGTGTGTTTGAGTGTACGCGCGCGTCCATCGCTGGGGGAACTGAGCAGCCCCGCCCGCTGCAGAGCCGACAGAATTGAAACCGCAGCCGCTTTTTAAATGTATACAGGTTGACAGTACGGTCTGTAGTGTAGATTGTTGACAGAATTGACTGATAAAGTTGGAAAGTTGTTTGTACCAAATAACATTTAACATTCTCTTCATGATGGAAAATTGTATTTATGTGATGATTATTGACTCATTTGGTCACATGGATTGTTAGATATTTAAAGTATCTGCATTGTCAAGACAAAAACGTGTTGGAGAAATGGACAATTTTGAGTCACCACTATCCAAAACACCCTAGCCTCAGATAACAGATATTTCTTTCAGATATATTTCTCTTTACAGATGTGGCTACATGTTCATCAACACTATTTGAAGAGCACAAACAACACCACTTCCAAACTTCCACGTGATGCAACGGTGCAACTCAAATAATATTTCTAAGAAATTACTTCACAAAATACTTAAGAAAGTCATACATGCCAATAAGGGGATGAGGAAAGACTGACCAGCTATTCCCATAATGTAATTCTGGAAACCGTTTCCAGATATCTACGACACATTGATAATTCATTTTAATGGATGAAATGAATAACAGTTTTATCTTATAATAATGAATATTGTAATATACTGTATATATTTGAACATATTTATAATTATCTCATTTACTTAAGATTAGTCATATCCAAATTCTAGCAGGCCCTGAGGCCTAGTTTCCAACACAGGATTTTTTTCTAATTCCTCCTGCCACTTATCTTGCTTAGTATTCTCTTAACTACTGTTCAGGTGTTACAATTTAATGCTCCATTTCCAACAAATGTCAGCTAGTTAAAGAGATAAATGGGGATTCCCTTGTTGATTTATCTCTCTTGATCTGATGTGTGTGTGCGTGTGTGCATGACTGAATGAGACAGTAAAAGAGAGAGAGAGAGGAGAAGGCGAGGCTGTGCTGACAGGCAGATGGTCTCTCTCGTTGTCTCCTGAGGTCTTTCCACTTTACACCCCATTACACCTGCCTCTTCCCATCAGCTTGTTGTCTGTCATGCTAACATCCACCCTCTCTCTTTGCCCTTCTCCTTCTCCTGCTCTCTCTCATCCCTCCATGCTTGTCTGCTTTGTTGGCTGCATGTCAAGTGTCAGGTGCAATCTCAACTGACTGATCCGCTGTTGCGTGGGTGTAAAACCAGGAAAGTGATGTCCCATGCTCGCTCCCTCTTTTTCTCCTGCATCCCTCCTCTGTCCCTAGAGATGTCTGCATTGGTAAAGCTCCTGCTCGCTGAGAGGCAAGCTGGCCCTCAGCGGTCTCCAAGGAGCCGTTAGGCTAAAATCCCCCCAGCAAAGACTTGGCAGCCATTTACAGCCACTAGGGACAGAACCTCTCCTGATCCACTGTTGTACAGCCACTGTTGGTGAGTGGCAGGCTGTGTCTCACAGGCCGTTCAAGGGTTGCAGTCTCCTTTACGTTTTCACCAGATTGACCTGCTGAGTTTATAGTGTCTTGTGGTTATTAGTGTTCAATGTCAGAAAGATTAGCTTTAAAACCAAATGTTATATTAGATTAATTGTACTGTGTACTGTAACAGTGCATTACATTCAGAGTTGTATTAATAACAGCTGAAATACCTACATTTAAAAAAGATATCTCAATTTTTGTACACTTTTTTAACAGCACTTGAGATTTAGTATTACACTTCTATGAAGTTAGGAGACTTTACAGACTGTTAAAAAAAAGAAGAATGATCAATATAGAAGCTGTAGAGGTCGAGGTATCATGACATTAAGCAGTAACGTGAGTCAGTCTCCACCAATCCTGATCCCTCTATTTCCCATAATGCATCTCAGTTAAATGCCATGCCCAGTTTGTTTCACAGGCTTTCTGTTATAAATTTGGAGTCTAGATAAGATAACCGTGATGAATGACCCCTATTCTTTGAGACTTGACAGAGCTCCTGCAGATCCAGAGAAGACATTATACAACCGTTTTCACAGAGTAGTACAAGTAAATAAACGTGTCAAATCGATAAAATAATGCTTCTTTTGTTAATAAGACATCATTACTCTACTTAGTATGGCTGTCTAAACACAATTTCACTTTAATATAAAGTGGAAACATACACTGTGACTCTCACACCCCCCCTCTCCACACACACACACTCAGTCTTCATTCACTCCCTCTCTGTTACACTTGGCAGCTGTCCATTCATATTCTATCCTATCTATTTTCCTGCGCCCCTCTATCAGTTTAAAATGCAAGGGGCAAATCTTTCCTGGATCACACTATCCAGTCAAGCCTAAAACTTCTTCTTCCTTAACCACACAAAAAGGACACTTACTCATTATCATGAGTTTATTAACTCAATTAGCCACACTTGTAGCATTCTGCCTCCAGCTCCTTTTGCTGATGCCAGCAACATAAGTCCGCAGGCATGACCAAATTAAGAGTTGGGTCTGATTATAGGCTTTCGCGGGACACAGTAGGGTTTAATATTTTCCTCGAAAATTAGATGAATCAGATTCCTGAAGTCGGGATTCCTGGGAAATGGGTAGTCTTTCCCAGGAATCCCGGGAAATAGCTGGGTTTTTTTTTTAAATGTATTTATTTAGCCCAAGTAATGTATCAATATCATTCAAATATGTGTTCCCAAATCCCAAACTGACATTTTTTATATTAATTGTATTTTTATTATTTGGGCAAAAGAATACAGTTTATGTCCATCAACACAGTTTGCAATGATCAATTCTGCTGCATGACCATGTGAGCTGCGTGCCTGCGTGACAGCTGCTGCAGCGCTTATTATGAAATGCCAGGTGGATTGTCTGTGACTTGTCTTCTGAAATCTAGGCAATCTGTATAATACCAAAATTTCACAGAACTCTATTATAAAAACTAATGAAATGTGCTAAAGTAAACCACTGAATGATTCCTAAACCATTCTATTAAAACAGTTCCATTCTGTGTCTGTTGAGATTTGTGTGCGGATGCAAACGGTAATAATCACTCAAAGTTAACAAAATATTTCTTTAATAGGGCAGGGCAGGCATATTTCTCTTTTAAACACATACAGGTTTGGGAAATAGTCTTGATCAGATTTCCCGGGAATCCCGTTTTCCTAACCCTAACCCTTTCAACGGATACTGTCGAAGTCTATTAGAAGCACTTTTCTGGTGATGGCTGAGCGTTACTACGCAGCCTCCACCTGAGCTTGGCGACGTAGATGTGACGTGAACAGCCCGTCTGAAGCATGTCTTCTGGTAGCTGTGCCAAGAGAAATCACAGTCATTCCCAATCTTGCAGAGACGGAGAGCATAGGTATAAGGAGATAACATAGGCACAGGCTAATTATTGCTAACTAAAATGCTAGTTAACATTAGTAATTAAACTAAAACAGTTAATGTAAGTCAAACTGCCTGCAACCTTCTCCTGATTATATGGTAACCATGTGACAGCGATTTGCTCAATTATGACACAATCGTTAGCCTATTTTTACAAAAACGGCAGCCACGGGGCCATAACGCAAGGTATAAGGTAATGGAGCCTTTTAAACATTGTTGTGTTTCATTACAAATAAACAAAGGACGAATAGAGTCTTTAAACGCTTCAGATGTGAGTTATTCGCTGTCAAAGTGAAACCAAAATGAATGGCATGGTGATGGGTTCATAGCATCAAAATGGCTCCTTAGGAGGTACTCTTTGTCGAGGCTGGCTTACCCCCTTGGTTGAAGCTACCTTAAACACATCTGTCATTTCTGTAATATAGTTAGTTGTTACTCATTGGCTGAACACTAATCAGATATACTGTATTGGCCTGGAGGATTTATTGGTCAAGTTTTAGTAAAAGTGTCTGTTTACGTTGAATTCCTGGATTTAAAAATAATCTTAACAAGATTTTGGGTAATGTCTGCTTCCTGCAATATGTTTATGAGCTGTACTGTAGAATATATTAAAATGTAAAGGATTACCACCATATAGTATACTGTTATCCACCATTGTGCTATTTCGTACTTGATACATGGGTTGGCCTAATATGTTCACATTGAGCAGACCGTTGATCATCACATCACTATGCCGTGTTGCGTGAAAGCTGTTACTTATTTTTTATTTAGTTTACACCCTCCAGCAGAGCAAGAGAGGTGTTACAGTTGATTACCTTCCCTTTGATGGAGTGAGGTAAGAAAATGTCAGTATTCTCTCAACAAATTGTATGAGAATGGATTGAATGGAAGAGAAAAAGATCAGTTCTTTGGAGCGAGCCTTTAAACCTCCTACTCAATTATTAGGTTTCTGCCATAGCACAGACAAGCTTCTCCAAATTCTTCAAATCATTGTCCCCCCTGGAACAACGTATGCTAAAGATTTGCCAGCAAAATCGCCTGAGCTGTTTCCTGCTCCTTTCTCTGCTGGCTTTGTTGAGGTGGTAAACCTGGCCTCCCCAAAAAAAAAGAGCCTTTAATTAGCTTGAATAATAGCCATGCATGTGTGGACTTAATCCCTTTGGTCAGTGCTACTGCGTTAATGGTTTCCTTGTCACTCACCGGGCACTGCATAAAAGCACACTCTGCTTTTCACTCCTAACACCTTTCTTTCTCTCTGCACCGTCCCTCCTACCCTAGCCCACCACTCCTGGATCCAAGCATCCTTCCTTCTTAGACCTCTTCTTCTATTCCTTTCCCCCATCCCTTGTCTTTTGATTGAGCCCTTGAATTATGTTGAATCTGCCCTTTGTCTGGTTTAGGAGGTTCTCCCACTCCTCCCTAATGAGAGAAGCAAGTTACCCACCTCCTACGTTTGTGTTAACTATAATACTGTTTTTTGTTGCTTCTGTGCTTCTGTTCAAAATTGTATACCTAAACATAGGTTGTTTTCCCATCACAAGTTCCAGTGATAAAAGTAGTTTGACGTCAAAACAAATTAAACAAATTATTAAATTCAAAACATCGTATCCTCATGTCAAATGGTGATAAACTGGTTTTGTTACAGTCAGAGATATTATTTAAACCTTCGTCTTAGGGATTTAGACTCCACGTGACAATTGACATTTGATAAGCCTTTACTATCGTTCTCTTCTGATCTTTAGATGAAATTTGCAAAATGCCAGTGGGTTGTCTCACGAGGCGTGTGCATTGTTCCCATTGCACTAGGTCTATATTTTGGTCCACTGACACCAGAGGTGAAAGCCTTTTGGAAGATCACTTTACATCCAATAAGATTTAAGATGTAAATCAATAAGAGATGGAGCAGAGCAATACATTTTCATTGTGGAGGCTCTGTCTGGACTGCTAGTTTGTGACCTGCCCCAGACGGAGATGGAGCATAGCTCACAAACCTCTAACCTGGATCTTTATTGAGCCAGATTTTGTCTCTCTCTCTGTTTTCTCCGTGTGTCTTACTCTCTTTGAGTGTATTTTGTTTCTGTTTCTGAATGCCAATAGGCAATCAGGCATGGGTTTAACATTAAAAGAGAAAAATGTCTACCTCTTATAGGGTAAAGACACTCCCCTGCAGTTCTCAGAGCCCAGTATACATCTTTTAAATTATATATCAATAAATAGTTAATACAATAATAGGAATCTTTATAAATATTTAAGTAAGAGGATAGAGAGGTAGGGGGCAAAAAATCAGAGGACCTGTGTGTACTACTGAGTGCACAAAGTAACACTGGTGCATATGCACACTCATGCAGATTAACAGTGAACAAACTGTCAGAAGTAGGTCCACATTTTGTATAGTCTGTTTGTGCCATTAACTTTTGAATGTGTGTTTATGCACCTATAAGAGGAGGTCTGTGTGTATGTGCCCATGAAGGCTAATCCATAATAGAAATGAATAGCAAACTTTACCTGTAACTGATTTAACTGTTTTAACTTTTGCACATAGTGTATATCTCAAATCTCAGGCAATTAAATTTGAAGTTGCACTGATTTCTGTAAACAAAGCCAGACTGGCTTTGGCATTCATACTGGTAGAATATAAACAGTGGCCATGTTTTAGCTGCACGCAGGGTGCTAACATGAACCAAATGCATCTGCTGACAAAATGTGTTTTAACACCATAGCTAAGCAAAAGCATACAGGGTTGGATGCCTTTTCAAAACATACTGGCACTTGTTTTCTCTCCTTCTCGCTGTCTGTTTATCCTCCCATTCTTCTATCTCTCTGACAGCCCTAACATCGTTCCCCCTCTCCGTTGGGAGTTAATTTGCCGGAACATTCCCGCTGCACACTGTGATCACCTAGTGAATACCCCCATAACTCTCTCTGCCACTGCCTCTCCCTCTCATCCAGCCATGGAAATGACACCGAGGGGCTGACAGTTCAATTTACCCGTAACGGATGGCAGCTTTTACGGCAGCACCCGTGCACCAGTCCTTTCCTGTTGACTTTTATTTTTACCTGCCAAAAGAGAGATGCTGCTGCAGCGCGTCCCGCCGTTCACCCCTCTAGACTCCAGCAGCACCTCCTCTCCTCATCATCACTGCTAGTCCTCTAGGGAGAGATGCTGCCACTTGTTTATGTGACCCTGTCAGTACCCCGCTACACATACATGCTCTTCTCCCCTGTGTATTTATCAAACTAATTATTCCTCCATTGCCACCCCTCCTCTTCTCATCTCCCTGTTCTTCATAACATAATGGGGGAGTTATTGATCTATATCTTTGGCCATGATGCCTCTCAGCTTGTTGTTGGTAGCCCTTCAGCATGCCATTGAAATACTCCCCCTCCTCCTCTCTTCTTCTAAATGATTTTCTCCTTCCTCTCGCCTCTTTCCCATTATCCAGGTGCGCTTTACATAAATCCACCCAGTCATTAGATCCATCAAAAGCTAATGATCATCATCTTTTTTCCTCCACTCCTGTCTGTTTTTTTTCAGTTTCTCCCTATGGCTCACTTTCTTTTGCCATGACATACACATACATTCTGATACACATGCAGTATATTATTACCATGCTTGTCGAGCCAATACATACTCATTTGCCTACATTAACCCCCCCCCCCCCCCATAAGACCCAGAACTATAGTAATATTGGCTAGATACACACATGTGCATTAACACACAAACAAACACGCACACACTCCTTTGCTCTCTGTCCCAAGGAGACGCGCTTTCATCCTAGCATAGCTGTCAGCTGTAGAGGACGTCTATTTGTGTCATTCATTACCCTCTTGTCTGCTTTCGCTAGTAATGAGCTGCACTAAATTAAAAAAAAGACAATTATAGTGCGAGTGACACCCCACCCCGCCCCCACCCCCCAATTCTCTACCTTTCTTTCCATCCTCTCTGATAGACATTAACATTTCTGGTCTATGAACTCAGCCCGAACTGTGTCAAAGCCAGCGCTAACATCCCGAGAGTGTGCCTGAAAGATAAATGATGAGACAGAGATACATGTCTCTCATTTGTAATGTTAGCCAAGTAGTCAGGTGGCTGTATGAGTTTGTCTGTCCTTTTGATGATGTACGAATGTCATAATGGGGAATCTGCAGCCACTGCTTAGTCATTGAGCAAAGGATCAGGGCCTAGAGAAAGACTAAGAAGTAAATTTGCAGTATTTTGCATTTCTGGTTTGTGTGGCTGCTAAGTATCCCTTCATACTCCATATGTTGCCAGCGGGGGTTAAATTGATAGGGAGTCAGAAGGAATCGTGCTCTCACACCTGAAGTCTGAGCTCCTCTCTTCATGGCGGGCAGATACAAAACCCCATGGATTTCAATATCCTATATGACAATATATAATCACAGATGGGGCTTTCCTGCCTCCAAAATCCAATTGACTGCTGACACTAAGGGGATACACACAGGGGATGGGCACACAGGGGTACACAGGTTTCTCTGCAATTTGATCTAATCATAGTTTGAGTCCGTTTCAGTCAGGATGCCATGTGAGAGAGGCTTTGAGCAGCTTGCCAATTAGTCGACTAACAGCAAGAGAGGACATCCAGCACTTCTGGAGGAGACCCATGGCTTCTATAATCACAGAAACAGAATAGGAACTTTTGGGATAACAAGGCTCGTTTCTTCCACCTGTAGGGCAGTCTTTACACTTTCAAGGTCTTTCTCAGTCAAGTGATTCAGGAAATAACATATTGTTGCCATTAAAAATCTGAATTTTGTGACGCCATAATGTCCTGAAATCACTCTTTGCTCATACAGTAACAAACCTTTCCCAAAACCATTTGTTAGTTATTTTAAGTCATTTCAAACTAAGCTTTCACTCAAGTCCATCCTGCATGGACATCTATGAAAGCACAGAAAACTCTGCAATGTGTTAGACATTTTGAATGTAAAACCAAGATTACCACACAGTCACAGTGTAAGGGATTCTTTTACTTTTGCTCAGAAATATGCCAGTAAGTCACTTGGTCTCTATTGGGTCTCTCAAATGTCTTTCAAATAAATAAATATGTAGCTGTGGCAGGCTCATTCATCCCTTTTGATACTATGTTCTTGTGGATTAAGTGTAGCAATTAAAAAAAAACAGACATTTAAAATGTCCTTCAATCGAACTGTTTCCAAATATTTAGCCAAACCAATTCAAAGGATGTTTAATCAAGCACTGAATGAGTTCTGGATTCAATAAAGGATCAAACCGTAAAAGAAAACTACCGTATTCAATTCCATTTTAAAAGTTAAAACCATTTCACTTATTAGTGTGTATGTCATTGCAGGGGGGAATAAACCATTTTTATTCTGTGCCCCAATTACAGTGATCTATTTCATGTTGTGTGATTGCAACTTTTCTTACTAATTTTAAATTAAGCAAGTAGTCACTTACACACATCCATAGACAATCTATAATGTTCTGTATTAGATCAAGTACAGTATGTGGCTTAAATTTGTCTTTCAAAGCAAATATATTGCTCACCTAATATTAGCTTTTTATAAATATATTATATCCAGACTTCTGAAAAGACACAATAGTTTAGAAAGAGCAATGGCTATGATGTTTAATCAATCTTAGTGGTCAATTACAAGCCAGCGTAATCAAAATGTCTGTTTAGGAGCAAACTTTAATGTTAAATAATTGTCTCCCGCTTCTAAATACAGTATTTTGTGTGCATGCGTGCTTGTGGTGTGTGAGCGTGCGTGCAATGCAAGGTTATTGTCAGCCTGAGAGGGGAAGAAGTCCCCACTCAGCACCTAGTGAGCCTTAAACTGCAGCTGTAGCAATGTACTGTAATGGGAGAGAGAGAGTCCTGGAAAAAGTGAATCTTCAGCAGATTTTAGGCAAAACATTCCTTCTTCTGCTTCCTCTGTCAGCTTTGTTTAAATATGGCCTGCCTGTCCTGACAAGAAGGCCATTTGAATCTTTAAGCAGAAGCAAGTAGAAGATGAAATGCATCCGCAACAAAGCCATGGTTAATGTTTAAAGAGAAAATAATGGAAATCCAATGTCGGGATCACACTAGAGAGAATCAAAAAATGTGTTTTATTACTGGGGAATATGACTAAATAATATATTAGATGTGCATGTTTAACATCATTGTGAATATTGAAACAGCGCTGAATGGGTGGAATGCATACAAGGTGGTGACAACCCGTGGGAGACAAGTAAACAAACAAGCAAAAAAGATGGTGGTGGATGTTTGATAATGGATTCGAGACTACCTGCTCATGCTTTTCTAGACAAAAGGACTGTGACAGTTTTGCTTGCCTGTGTTTTTTTTAGTGATGTTTCACTAATCTTAATGTATTTTTGAAACCCGCTCTCCAGTGCTCACACAGGTAGGCCTGCTCATCTGTGAACATTGCATGAGAAATTAATGTGTTTTCCTACGTTCCAAGGCACAAATGATGCAAAAACATATTCTTATGAATAATAACCACTTAAAAAAAAATGCCTCACATTCATTTATATTTCAAGTTTACCCACCCAACCAATGTTGACCTTTAGTCTTATATTCTACCATTGTGTTGTGTCCATTCCTACCCAAGCAGAGCCAAACTTTAATAAACATGCCCACAAAGTATTCAGCAGCACCGTCTGTAAAGAGTTCAGGAAGGTCAGAGCACTAAGGCTGCCCCGAGGACAGCACTAAAGTCATTCAAGCCTGTTTAAGTTTCTGGACACCCTGACACTCACACACAGCTAGTATGACTTGTGGCAGTAAAACTTGAGTACAATCTTTGGCTTCTGATCACTCACATGGTGTCTTTGGCTTTATGTTTGGCCAAAGTATCAATGCATTTAAATACATTTGACACTGCACAGTCATGGTGTAATGATCTGAAGTTCCAATTTAAGTAAGTAGAACGTCCTGCCAAATGACCAGGTCAAAAAAGTCAGGAGAGTTGCCTAAAATCTGTATATTAATCACTAGGGTTTTGAACGATGACCTGTGACAAGCAAGCATGTTTGAAAGAATCCGGCTTGTGACACAAAAGCAAGTTTAGGAACAGAAAATCAGATTTAGAACAGCAGAGTGAAGTCAAAGCCCCTGGCACTAGGGGGTGCAAGTCTATTAGAAGTACTCAGAAGACTGCTGTGTCCTACAGTAGTGGTGTTATGAGAGGACTGGGATGGAAGACAATGTGGTGAATTTCTGGTAGTTACTGTGGTGAATTTATTTTTAAAATGATGTATCGTCTGTTTTAAATGTATTGTCATTTAACTATCAAAACAACAGTTGATTATTGTTCTTCTAAAATGTACGAGACACTGCCACAGCAGACATGCAGGTGTTATTTTATTACAAATATGCTCCATCTACTTTGCTGTCAAAGCAGCCGCAGTGTCTTAAAACTCGAAGCGATACTCTGCAGGATGTTAAATGCTGACCCAGGGAGAAAACGGTCACTAGCTTTGGCTGGAGAGTGTACTGTATAACTCTCTCCAGTCGGGGCTAAAAATAATCTGTGTTGTTCAAGAACATGGAAAGAAAGGGAGGTGCAAGAAAACCAAGGCAACAAAATGGTGTCATTAGTTTTTATAGTTTGCTAAGGAAACGCTAATAAGCCGTAGCTGGTAAGCCATACCTGTAATTAGATGAGAGTTGAGGAAGGGCATGCCATTTATTTGTCAGGTTGTGGTTTGGGTTCCCACACCATCACTAGGACTGTAAGGGTTCCTTTTGGTGAGGCTTTTTTATGCCTTAAAGACATACTTCTCTTTTTTTTTTGTAATTTTAACCTGCCTGGGACACCACATACTCAAAGGAATTTATTTCCCATACAATCATTAGGAATACCATTTCCCTGTTCTGAATTCTGTCATGTATTAGTTATTCAGGTTAATGTAGCTTTGGAAAGTAGATGTCAGCCTCAAATACAGCTAGAACTTGAAGATTTTGTGCACATACACTGAGTAACTTAATTATACAAACATATTTTTAGGAAATCCCAAACCCTTCAAAACCTAGGAAGTTAGGTGAATGACAAAGAACTTGTATTTTTTTGGAAGGACTTTCCATCTGCCTCTCATCAGCATGAAGTAGTGTTCAGACAGGGAAGTGAAGGCGAGCCTCAGGTGGACTCTGTCTATTATTCTCTTTTTCTATTACTCTTTTTTTTTTTCTCGCCCAATTGTTAACCCTTACAAATCCCATCCAGGCTCATTATGCAGAATTATCTCCATGTTGTGAAGTCAGGCTGCACACTCTAGAACGCTTCACCTGTGGCATTTGATCAAATTTTCTTAATTGATGAGCACAAAAACAGGGATATGGTGCCTGGCCAAACATATCATATTTTCATCAGATGCATTGGCAATGTGTCTCGCTCTCTCTGTTTGCTCTTGCTTTACTTCCCCTATTTGGATCACTCCCCCACTCCCTGGCCCAAACATGAGCTGGTTTTAACATGAACTTTGTTGAAGTACCCAGAAGATTGTGACCTTCTGTGAAATTTCTCATGGTGCGTGTCTCCCATGTATTGTTATTTTTACGGTTGCTTCCCTCTCTTTGTCCCTCGCTTTGGTTGTACATTTATTTACTCAGTGACTGATCAAGTTCAATAGAGCATCCAAAGGACATGTCATGAGCTTGAACAGAAGCCAATATCAGCGGCACTTCAAAGCCAAAGGCTACCTATACCCCCTGAGGTGACAGTAGCTTCAGGGGGGCTGTGTTACTGGCTTCAGTAGTTCCACCATCAGTATGTGTTTTTTTTTTAGTTCAACCTCTCCCTTAGATCTTTCACTGATAAAGAAAGATAAGACTGTTGCAAGATCTGGTTAAGAGCTATATGTCTTGTACGCATGGTCGATTTTCTGTTCTGCTGTTCCTGTGTGCTGTTTAAATGCTAACATATGGTAATTCAGTTGCACATCTTTGTCCTTAACAGTGTTTCAGATGACTGGTTAAAAAGCTGTTCCTTTATGGGAAAAGTTATGATTCCGAGGAACTGTTTTTAGGGGAATTATTACACACCCAGATTAGTTAATCGTTTTTAATTAAAGATAAAGATACACAGCAGATCATTTAGGGAGAAAAAAATCCCCTAAAAAATGATGTTGGGGTAAACTCAAGGCCCAGTCCAAACGAAAGCCGACAGATGACATATCTCCCCCCAAGTGAGGTTTGTGTTAATGGGAGACCCCTTGCAGGTGGAGGTCCCCTCTTACACAAACACCAGCCGGTGATTGCTTCCACTTAGGACCAGTAAATGTAATAAATGATGACCGATCAGGTCACACTGTAAATTCTGTCCAGTCAGTCTGATGGATGGCCAGGTCTAGGTGTGGTCTGAGCCAGGTCTGGTAGGTTTAACGAGTGCTCGATTTCCTCCCTTGAGTTTGTGTCTGTCTGAAAATCATTCCAATGGTAAATCACAGTGGAACCTTTTTTTCCTTGGAGAAGAATCATTTTTCATGATACATCGTACATTTCCCTGACTCAATCTTCCTCATCCGGTTTTCCCTACCGTAATGTAAATAAGTTTTGCTGAGCTGTGGTCTGTCTGGTTTTTCCCGGATAGGATGGCTAAGCAAAGTCAACAAGAGCATTAGTCAAACCTCAGATTATGTTTAGTTCCATGCTAAAAAATTAAAACAGCAACTTGTAAGTCCTATTTATTTTTGTTTTTAAACTAGGTCCAGCCAATTCGAATGACTTTACGTGCAATTTGGGGTTTGGGCTAAAGATAATGCAATGTAAAGAAAATAGTGCACAGTTCTGTAGGTAAATAGTCAAAATCGATAAGAATAATTAAAACTAGGACAACAAACTTTTTTTAATAACACTGGATGGTGTTTCCCCTGTCTGTATTTTATCTTTTCAAAATGCTGTGTTCGGGATGTTTCCGGGCGTCAGCCTTTGGTCTCTGGGTGTGTAGCCCCCAGCCACAGCATGCAGGGTTTGTGGGCTAAACTCAATAAAAACGACTAGGGACTAGTGTTCCAGATCGTAAGTACACATCCAAAAGGAAGGCACGAAAATGACAGATACAGCACAGAAAAAAAAGTAAATACAGCGAGGTAAAGTGCCCAGCAGACCAAACTGGTTCCAAAATGCAAGTGAATCTGTGTTGTGTTCTGGCAACTGCGGTCAGGGGACCAGCGCTTCTGGAGTTGTTTAGCTGGGGAGGAGGGGTCAACTTTGATGTTTACAAACCGCCACAGACAAATCCTACTCATTCTGCCTTTAAAGGTCCAATATTTAATAATTTCTCCCATCTAGCGTTGAGATCATATATCGCAATCAACTCTCTCCCGCCACACAGTTCAAAGTACGTATTACAGCTACGGTAGTCTTCACACTTCACAAAGCCAGTCTCTTTGTCTTTTCAATATTTTTTTTCTTTTTCTGTGCGAAGAAAAAGACACCTGTTCCTGAAATTTGGATTTTGAATATGTGTGGGCTTCCATGTTTCTTTCTTCAAACTTGCCGGGGCCGGTTGTCACTACCTGATGTAAGTCAAATGCAGATGTGAGTTGCGCATGCTAGAGCTGGGAAATATATTGATATTATATTGATATTGTGATATGAGACAAGATATTGTATTAGATTTTGGATATCATAATATCATAATATTGTAATATGACATAAGTGGTGTCTTTTCCTGGTTTTAAAGGCTGCATTACAGTAAAGTGATGTCATTTTCTGAACTTAACAGACTGCTCTAGCTGTTCTATTATTAGTCATTATATCCATTATATTATTATATTACTGTTGATTATTCTTTGTTAAACGTTAATGCCTTACAAACACCAAACCTGAAGTGGTTTTGGAGAGGGAAATTAGGTAGAAATACGCTGGTTGACTAGCATGACACCATTGTATTCATATATTAATCAATCCAGGCTAACGTGAATGACAGTGACTTCATGTTGCTTCCTTAGTTTGATAAATTGTTCAGACCTGCATGTCACGCGTCCTAGCAACAATCTATGTGTATCCAAGAACAATTAAATCAGTGGAAATGACGTTAGATCAGACACAGACTGATCTAACGTTCTATAGTAGATTAGTGTTACGTTTCCAGCGTCGCGGCTCCGAACCATAACGTTAACTGGGACGGACGGACCCCTTGTTTCTTTAGGCTAACTATATTAGCTTACATTGCATGCATAACTCACATCTTCACTCGTCGCAAAGTGACGCATGCGTGACTCAAATCTGCACTCCCCTTACATCGAGCAGTGATACCAGTAAGCGACAATCACTATTACAGCACATTAGCAGCACTTGTGAGTTTGTCATGTGACAGCAAAAACGTGATAGGCGGAGCAGTATGTCCTGTATGTCCCTTAATTTAAAATGTTTTCAGAAACACCTTTTGGTGAATCTTTTTTGTAAAAAAAAAAATTGTATTCCGAAGGAGCCGCTTTGAAATTCCGGAGAAGCCAGACCCACGTGACGCGTTCGTCCAATCAGGGCGGTTTTAATTTTTTGGGTGACAATACAGATTAGCGCTGCCTGCTGTTATGGAGACGTATTACATCTTGCGCACGTGCAGAACGTACGCTCCTGTTTGCATCTCTTTGGTGTGTTTCACGCACTTTTTTTCAGGTAGGCAGTCAGCCCAACTGCCTTTTCTGCCACCGGTCAGCCATCGGGGTTGGCGTGTCAGGGCCTTTAAAGTTTATGCATTACAGGACATATTGTATCTTTAAAGAAAGGGAAAAAAATGTATTTATCATCCGTTAGTCTTGTGTGTATCTCAATATCTGTGACCACAGTTTACAGAACATATTGGTAAATATCTGCACTCTTGTTTGACTTGGCCGCTACACATCCTGTGGGGATTGTGCTGAATCCCTTACCCTGTGGCTGTGTGGTAATCTTGGTTTTACATTCAAAACCTCTAACACGTTGCAGACCTTTCTGTGCTTTCATAGACGTCCATGCAGGATGGACTTAACGCTTGAGAGAGCGATAGCTTAGTTTGAAATGATAGAGCTCAGGCGTGAATATTGCTTTGTGATGTGTGAAATTGGTCAGTGCCAAAATATAACCTTCTATAAGTGGGATGTCTTTAATTATAACTCCAAATCTATTTTTCTAAATAAAACAGATTTAGATCTAAAGTAAAAAACATTGTTTTACACTTTCCACAACTTTTTATCCAAGAGTGGGAAATAAAATGGGCATTTAGGACTATTATTATTATTGAACTGCAGTTTTACTCAACACAAAATAAATCATTTTTGTGGCCACAATTAAAAAAATCCCCCTTCTGCTGTAAAACCCTGGCAATATTAAGTTCGTTTCTGCAGGGTTGAGATATAAATCCATGCTGTCTACCACAATTCACTACGCCACATTAAATTCTTTTAGATCAATTAAACTTCCCAGCTCACTTTACAAGCCACCAGTCTTAATGTTGGCTCCCCTCGCCCTTTTGAGCAGGGGAATACTCTTACAGGGTAGTCAGCATAGGTTGCTCTGCAGAATTTATTGAGCCATTGCCAAATGAACTGTGCGTGTTAAGTCATATTCATCATTTTATGCATAGGAAGTGGGAAAGTTGCATGGGATTGACCCTCATAAGTCTATTTCTTTCTATCTCAAGTCTTCTATGCAGAGTCTCACACAATGTAACGGACCACATGTTAGATGCTGCTGATTCAATACTGTTTTAATGAAAATTTAAATAGTGAAAAAAAAAAGATTAACCAAATTCTGTAATGGATGACCTAATCAAAGCATAGTTCTGGCACTTGCACAGTCATGCCTGCTTAACGCAAGTGTGAAGGCACATTATGTACGGGTCTCCCTCGGTTGCTGTTTACGACTGAGACTTGTCTGGATTCCTCTCTTTGTATTTTTAGTGGAGGGATGATCTGAGAGGGAACAGGTGGACTCAGCCCTCTGTCACCAGCAAGCACACAGATTTGCAGCTTGGTTGTCCGTGAATGTTTAAAATGCTATTAGACTGAAATAAAGTGTTGTAACTCGTGGATTTGATAGTCATACATTTTTACCATAGCACATCAACACAACAGTCTATTGCAGATCCCAGTCTCGTATCCTGTTCCTGAATTGTACTCCTCATGTGTGTTTGTGTGTATACACGTTGCACTTTTTGTGTGCATTGTAAAGGTCATTCTTGCTCTCATAGTTATCATTGAAATTCACAGACTATTATACCTTTTACAAGCTCTAAGCTAAGCCTGAATAGCAATTATTCTTTAATATGCAGTACCAAAGAAATATAATGATGGCGGGCTATTGTTAGTAGGTCCAAGTGTGCACCCTGGACACATCATCCTATAGTGCATGTTTTGGGAGCCATTTTTGAATGAATAGCTGTAATTTTGTCCACCATCCCCACCCCCAACCGCCCCCTACAGAGACTTACAGAGTTAAGGTGCGTGCTTAAGTCGAGCTAAGTAAATTCACTTTATGACACTGCTGTGACATGTGCATCTGTGATTTCACACGCTTAATGTAAAATTTACAGTTGCAGTATTGAATGTCACACGGGCTGTGGGGAGAGCAATGGGTAACCGGAGCCCCCAGAGAACAAAGCTGGCGTTTTGGCCTGCTCCCCCTATGCGCATGCCTCCCCGGCTACAACCCCCCCCACCCCTCCCCGCCGCCGCGCTTTACAGCTGTGGAGGTGTGATCCGAGCACGACGGCTGGCCTTATAACCGTTAAGCAAGCACCACGGTGCTTCTAATAGCCAGAGGCCCTAATGACCAAAACACCTGGAACTATGGGAGCACAAGGGAAGTTTGCTTTTCTCAGGGAGCTGGTAGACGTTTGTGAATTGGGTGAACAGAGGCTGGTCCATCTCAAGCATAGGCACTGGCTCTTGATCACTGAGTAACCATGTCTTCTAGCCAGCTTTGGTTGGGTCGGTTGGAATGGAGTGGTCATGTTAAGAAGAGAGAGGCCCACGCTCACTTAAAGTTCAAACATGGATTAGGCACGCTCTTCCCTTGGTGTCGTGTTCAATGGCAAACCTCCCCCTCAGGGAATTGATCCCCCACACTACCCTCCAGTATTGATTTAGTTCTATATAGATTATCAGCCTCAATCGTGTGATTAAGCCACAAGTCCTGCCTTGTATAGATATAAAAAGGCTTTTAACAGGTATTGTTTTCCAAGTCACTCAGGTTATTTGAGCTCTATTGCCATTAGAGAGATTAATGTGATTGCTTACTGTATGACCAGTGAAATTCAGTCCTGAGCGGTACACAGGGTCCATTTTCACATGTCTAAGTCACATTAGAATCTGTCTGTCTGGCATTTACCATTAATGTGGTAAGACGTCAATATTAATTACGCGTCCACCACCAATGCATCCTTTACTATCCTCAGAAATGCTCAAAAACAAAAACAGAATGAAAATACTTTGTCTACTTGACTATCAGTTGTCCCTCTCTCCTGAAAAGTTGCTAATCCTTGCCAGAGTGCATGAAAATAACTTCCTTTTCTATTCTTAGTGAAAACATCACCTACACAGAGGAGTAAAGCAGCAAGTCATTATTCTGATGTTAAAAGAACAGTTTCACGCACACAGAACACACAAACACATCCATTTTAATACCAATTTCCTCAAAACTTGTGTTTTGAGTGTTTTTTTCCTGTAAAAATTCTGATGCAATTTTGACTGAAGGTGTGATGATAGCGACACATCTGACTAAGCAAAGTAGGATGCCTCATGTTGTGTATTATGTATGAATTTACTGATTTGGATTTGTTGGAGTTCCTAAGAGCATTAACAAATATTGCAGGATTGACACTCTCCAAAACATGTTTGCATCATCCTTCTGACTAATGATGGACCTACTGACTTTTAGACAGTTACTTTTAGCTACCTGGTATTCTGGTAGCCCCCTACAGTACACCTGGTCCTAATAGGCACACACACATGCTACACTTCTCTCTTTTCCCATCTTCCACCTAAGGAAACAAGCTGCTGTTATTCCAGCAAGCAGTAAACCTGCAATAAAACTGTGCATGGCCCCTATGTGCAGTATGGGTAATGCTCCATATACTTTAATGGTACAATGGACCAGGTCATATATTTCTCTTCTTATGTGAGAGTCAAAAAGCTAAGGTAGGGAATGTGGTTTTTGGTACAGCTAGTGAGTTTGATGTACTGTATGTACAGTATATTAATGAGTACCATCTCCAGTAATGGAGGAAAGAGGATGGCATTTTCTGTTTGTAGTGTTCATATAGATTTACATGCTGAGACTGTGTAATTGCTCTGTTCACTAAAGTACTGAAATGATGTCCTTTATTGCCAAACGCTATTGCCGTATTTTCAGAAAACTGTCCTAAAACATGCAAACACTTAAACAGATTTCCTCTACTGGAATTCATATCAAATTCGTGTACATTTCTTTCAGGGCTGGATAACTGCAGTGTATCTTTTATCATTTGTAGTACACTAATTCTGTAACACTGCACTACATGCATGCTCCGATGCAAACCATCTCTTACAAATTTCATAAAAAGAAGAGAGGATAAGGGTTTCACCACCACAACCGCTAAGCACTCCTTAGAATTAGATCCAAATGTGGTAATAGACAACATGTATTTGGGAGTGCGGATGTAACTCCAGACTACCGCTACATGATACTGATGATCAGTGTGAAGTTGTGGTTGAAACAGATGTCTAAACACACAACGGCATGTTTAGACAGCATTGGCCCAATATGCCTGAGGGAAGGATGTTGCTTTTATGCTTGTGAAGAAATGATGCACACAAACTAAACCCTCTGTAGATTGACTATCCATTGAGGAAATCAATCACAGACACATTAAATAGACACTGAGTGGGGACTTTTCCTCCCCTTTGTTAATTAGTGTTCAGTTAATTAGTGAGCCAACTTAAGATCAAATGGGGTCTGATTGTGGATCAATCAGGTAATATACCTCTAGTTTTACTTTCTAGTAGGGATCTTAATGATAAAAATTGTTTTGCCTTTCTTAGCAAATTATCCATATAGTAATAGAAAAAGTACAATTTCAGATATAATTGTTTTTTTGGTTTTTTTTCTTCCCCACCCCCTTCTTCAAGTGTATTCATTAAAAGTGACAGTTGCTTTTTAGGCAGACACAGTAGCTCAGTCCGTGGGGACTTGGGTTGGGAACCGGAGGGTTGCTGGTTCAAGTCTACATGTGGACTAAAATATGGTGGTGGACTGGCACTGCCAAGGTGCTCTTGAGCAAGGCACTAAAAGCCCAACTGCGGGGTGCCTTTCCATGGGCAGCCCCCTCACTCGGACATCTGTCCATTTAGTGCATGTATGTGTAAGAGCATATGTGTGTAATTCAGACCTGTGTGTAATAACAGAGTGTAAATTGTGATTTCTCCTTGTGGGACTAATACATTATTATTTATTATTATCTCGCGGCAGATTTTATTATTGGCCTCACCACTACCTCATCTTACATCAGTTGGTAATATTTAAATTAATATTGTGTTTCAAATTTTGGATGAGGTAGGAAGTTGCATTCCATCAGGCATCTGTTAATCCAACCACTGACCTTTTGTCTTGCTAGTTTGAGGTCAACCAGGTTTAAAGTGCTAATATTATGCTTTTTGGCTCTTCCCCTTTCCTTTATTCTTTTTTGTGCATGTTATAAAAGCCCAAAGTCCACCCAAAAGGGAGTTACCATCTCCCAGAAATCACCAAACAGCTCTATTGTTGTTCAGCCTTCACTTCCGTGACAAATGTGCATAACTTTGTAACACGCGTTATAATGCTCGCCTAGCTGCTAACGTCAAAATCTGCTTCTGACTGGCTAGTTGTCCTTACCTAGCTACTGTGCATGTGCGACTCCCAACAAGGAGACGAACAGAAGTGAGATACCTCACTCGCTAGCTAAAACAGAGAGCTCAACACACAGGGTGAAAAGAGGAGCAACATCAATGTGCAGTACAACAAAAATATGGTGTTTAAAATTAAACCATTTTAAACCTATTCTGGTACAACCTCAAAATACAATTATGAATCTGAAAATGAGCACTTTAAAATAGAGATGTTCTGATACCTGTATTGGTATCGCCTCCGATACCGCCTAAAATACTGGATTCGCTGGAGTTTATGCACCGATCTGATACCAAGCAATAAAACCCTAAAGAAAATCCATGTTAAAGGAGTTCATTTATGTTCTTTTTTGGTTAGAACTGGCTGTCAAACTGGATAAAAAAACAAAAAATTTGTGGCGTTCATTGTTTGTGTTTGTCCATGTTTCACAAGGATTTTAACCTGAGCCAACAAAGATAGAAATCATATCACATTCATACAGGGATTGTAGTATACAGTTGTAATATATGACACATGGGTATTGAATCAGTACTCTGTATCAGTCAATATGTCAGGTATCAGAATCGGTATTGGGAAGCAAAAAGTGGTATCGGACCACCTCTACTTTAAAGCCTGATCATTTCACCTGTTTAGCTTTGGCTACCCTGAGGAAGGAAGTTGCATGTGTAAAACAATTGTAATGTAAATGCTAAGGAAATATTTCTTTTTTAAACAAAAAGTTGTCGGCTCTGCTTTTCCCCTCTGGCTTGAGAGAGTAGCCAACCTAAAGTCCTGCCTGTTCATCCACTATATCTTTATTTTTAAGACTATTTTTAGGCCTTTATTTGAGAGGACAGCTTAGACGTAAAAGGGGCGACATGCGCTGCACACTCTACCAGGTGAGCTAACTAGGCATCCCATCCACTAGGTTTAGCACTGTTTACATTTACACATGCTCTCTTACAGACACATCCATATGCATACTCCCAGTCCCTCTTTCTAGTAATTCATTAAACAGAGGTTTTGTTCCATAGTCAATATTAAGGTATGCGTGGTGTGTTTGTTCATCGTTAGAGCTCACCCAATGTCACATGAGTCAGTGAGAAAGGGAAGAATAGTCAGCATGAAGTATTCAGCATTGGAATTCCTTTCCTTCATGTGTAAATAAAACTGAATGATACAACTCAGTTTTATTTGGGTTTGAATGTGGCATGGTGTTCCACATTGACTATGTCAGTTGCAATATTCATGGTCAGGCAGACTCTTCTCCCCAAAGCAAAACATGACATGTTCCCTTTCCCTTGTGCCACATCTGCACAAAATGCGTTTTTTAATAACAAATATTTTAAGTAAACATAACGATTGAATAGTTTGTAGTGACTGTTAAATGAAATACTGTAATCTTTACAATGTGGAATACAGATGGTTTCTGAGCATGAATTCCTTTATCTTCAGTGGAATATGTATTGAAGCAAACCTTCACCAACTGCGCCCCAAATGGATTGTTTCTTATTTTTTCATTGTCTGACTCAAGATCATGTTTAATGTAACAAGAAGAAGGATTGTCACTACCCAATGTGAGTTGAGTGCAGATGTGAGTTGCACATGCTCCTGGTTTTAAAGGCTGCATTACAGTAAAGTGATGTCATTTTCTGAACTTACCAAACTGTTCTAGCTGTTCTATTATTAGCCTTTACCCACTTAGTCATTAAATCCACATTAGTGTTGATTATTCATCAAAAAATCTCATTGTGTAAATATTTGGTGAAAGGACCAATAGTCAACACTACAATACTGTTGCGGTATCAATATCAAGGTATTTGGTCAAAAATATAGTGATATTTGATTTTCTCCATGTCGGCTAGCCTTAGCGCATGCTCAGATTTAAATGGTTTACGGCAAAACGTCGTACGGAAATTTGTGAAATTCATAAAATAATACATTTCTCATTACAAACAATAAAGGAAGATGGAAGTCATTGCAAAAACGTTTTAGCTATCTACGAATGCCATCTTGTAGCCAGCAGTGAATGAACTTCGTTAAATAGGTCCATTTTTACTGTATTGACATTAAAGAAGTCTCTCGTTAGAGTCTTGTATTCTTCTTGTTGCAAAGTGACGCATACACAACTCACATCTTCACTCGACTCACATTGGGTAGTGACAGGATAATCAAAACAGCAGTCAGCATGTGTCGAGGCTTTGGCTAGACAGGAAATTGATGTGGAGAGAAATTGCACAGTGGCAAACCTTTACTATTAACTCAGTCATGTATGGTAGAGAGATAGAGGCATTCAGCAAAAATTGGGTTTTTGTCAGACTATGCTCCCATCAGTTGGGGCCTGTTCACACCTCCTTATCTCCATCCACATCCACTCACTGATAATCATGAAGCAGGTCTCTCCTTTTTACACTCCTTCCCTTTTCTCCCACTACAGCTTTTGCCAGGAAGGAGCTTTCACAACTCAACTTGTGTGGCCACCCAAAAAGGAAGGCTGATTCCAAAGTTTTGGAGCAACGCTGCACAGCTAGTCCTTGGGTTTCCAGAGGCTTGAGGAAATGAGAAGAAGAAGAGGAAGAGAGAGAGCGTGTGTAATACATAAAGAAACACAGACGAGAGAGAGTGAGAGCTGTGTGGAAGCACACCAGCGGAGAAAGAAACCTGATTTATTATCACCAAAAATCCATTGCAGATGGCAGCTCACAGATTCTCCCTCTGCCGCCAATTATAGAAACTCACGCAAAGATCCAGTCAGCCCCAGAGTTTGCCTGCTTGTGTGCGCACACACACACACACACACACACACACACACACACACACACACACACACACTGAGATTTACACTGAGTGACAATATGCATATACCTGTGCATGAATTTACTCATAAAAGCAACCCTCCTGTTGTCCTCAGGTCAAATTTAAAAAAATCTCTATATCTGAAATATGGGTTTCTTTTTAACCAAATTACCACAAAAAAATGGATTGGATTCCTTACAACGCTCAAAAATACAATTGATCACTTTCATTCCTGACTAAACTTGTCTGTACATTCCTCTGATCTTAACTATTAGTCAAAATAATTCATCATTTCTGCTTTTTTAACTCAAATGTTAGGTATAATCTATATAAAAAGGGTTATTGACCACAAATTCCAAAAAGTGGTGTAAAACTAGTGGTAGTAAAGTGGAGTTTGAAAAAGGGACAAAATGTTAAACCTTTGTCAGTTTTTGACTCAGGAGGACAACACAAGGGTTAAATCTGATAAAATCCTAGGGTGCATTCCAATCACCTAGTAGTACCCCGCAAAGTGGACTTTACAGGGTATTCTGCTGTGGTAAGTATGATTCCAAACCTTTTGACAAAAAGTTCAAAGGGAACTGTGTGGGGATGAACTGAACAGCGATTCATCACTTTGCCGTTTGTTCATGAGTAGGATTACCCATCAGTTACTGTCAGAGATGGGAAGTAACAATGTACAAATATACTTTACTATTTATTTTTTTGGCATCTTTTTACTTTTACTCCTTACATTTTAACACGAAAATCTGTACTTTCTACTCCTTACATTTTAAAAAATTGGCTCGTTACTTTAGTTTTGTACAAGAGGTTATGTATCAGGTGTAATTGCCTATTACCTTGCAGCTCATGTTACGACGGCTCCGAAGCAGACGTTTTTTGTAAATATAGGCTAACGATTGTGTCATAACCATGCGACTTACTGTTGCACAGTAGAGTAATTACCGTATAATACAGGGTAAGCCCGCAAACAGTTTGGATTTACATTAGCTGATTTAGTTTAATTACTAATGTTAACTAGCATTTTAGTTAGCAATAATTAGCCTGTGCCTATGTTATCTCCTTACATATACTTACGCTCTTCGTCTCTGCACGATTGGGAAGGATTGAGATTTCTCTTGGCACAGCTACCAGAAGACTTACAACTTTCAGACACGTTGCTCACGTTACATCTACATCGTCAAGCTCAGTTGGAGGCTGCGCAGTAACGCTCAGCCATCAATGGAAAAGTGATTTTAATATCCTTCGCTGGTCTCCGTCCAGAACAACGGGATCTGTTGGTCCATTTCTTTAACTGGCTATGGTCCTGAATAGAGGACTTTTGTTTGTGGGAAGTTCCCCTAACCAACATTTCCTGAACAAGGAGTAGGGAGTACTGTTTATGTACATTGTGGAATGGAACGCAACTCTCGAAGATGAAATTGAAGGCCTTTCACCCACCTGGATTATTTTCAGTTGATCTCTCTAAATTAATGCCATTGATGGATAATGAAGATGTTCATAAAAAGCATTAGTGGTGTGATGTCAGCAATAATTCTCCCCGGATAGATTTCTACCCTCAAGCTTTTTTCCTGCTGCATGTTCTTCCACTACATCTGCCATTATGTGCTATTTCAAGTCATTACTGTAATCACCATACCATCCTCTGGATTAAGCATAATCTCTCTATAGATTTTTGGATTTCGTTGTTTAGAAGAAAGAAGATGTGAACTTGATAATGGCTCACGTAAATCATGAGAACACGGTTGAAATGTGATTTTTATCCAGCATTGTGCTGTATTTACACATAAACACAGACTCAGAGAAAATTGTCTTGAATGTAAGTTCTGATTGTTAAGATCCTGGAACTGATCAAGCAGACATCAACCACTAACTAAAGCACTTGTGGATTTAAAGGACGACACAAATAACAGGGCTTAGTTTGTACCAGAACCCTCCACAAAAAGACTAGCAACTATTGTGTGGGATCCAGCACTTCCTCTGGCACCATTTATATCTGCTACTTAGATAAATACTTAATGGTTTCAGTTTGTCATCACTTTATCACTCAGCGACTATTCTTTGATATTGCGTAAGAAGGCACTGTAGCCAATCAGTGGGACATTAATCAGGAATAGATTAGTCCAGCGTCAGTTAACGTTAGCAGCAATGCTAGCACACTGACACCTGTCATCAGGCATGGCCAGCAGAAGGAACTAGAAAAGAACTTGGAATGACACGAGGCTTAATGGATATTTTGCTGTAGGTAGGAGTGGAGCAGGTGAAGATGTTAGCAGTTCATTGTTCATCTGTACTCCAGGCTGGATTGTCACATCAGATGTAGTCTATATCTTTGACGTTCCACTTCCGGGATTGCTTTTTTTCACCGATTTCCGTGTCCTTCCGCTTTATTTGTGTCGACATTTTAAACTCCAACACAAGCTGCAGGATAAATTCCAGACAGCTAGCTAGACTATCTGTCCAACCTCAGTTTTCTCTCGCACAACTATTTTGCAGCGGCTCCATGCGGACCTTCGCGCCGCCCATGACGATTGTGATTAGTTTAACAAAATGCCAATAAACCAGAGCAAGTTTTTCTCCCATCCCAGAATGTTGTGTGGACTAGCCAGACCCTCCTTCGCTCAGCAGCGTGTGGATGGTCTGGCAAAGCGAGACTACAACAGATGCAACAATACTCTGGATGTAAACCTGGTGTGCTCAAACAGGATTATCAGGGCTGTCTTGTCTAATTTTAGAATCTAGGTGTTCAGTCTGCTTTAAGCACTGTATTTGATCTGTTCTGTGAATCTTTTTCCCCAACTCAAATTAAGCACTGGACAGCAAAGTTACTAATTTTGGTTTAATTTATCAGGCATGTATGTACAAAGTGAAACACAGTTTACAGTGGTGATTCCTTCTACACACATAGTGGACATGATAATCCCTGAGCCAAGTTGATGTCAATTCCGAATCTTGAAGCAACGTCTGAGTCGGGATGGAAAACAAAAGACCAAATGTATACAACACGCTCTGCCTGTTTGTGTTGTTGGTGTTGTGTTGCGGCAGCGCTGTGTTGCAGACAACACTGCATTCACAAACTCTGACATCAGAAATTGGAGACAAACTGTAAGCAAAGCAAATTTTGTAAAAGGATAATGTGAATGTGGGAACTACTTGCATCAAAGGGGTTGCTGTAACATTGTTGTAAGAGTATGTGTGAGTGAAAAAGTGAAAACAACTTCACTGTCCTGTAACCAAAGTCTTTAACAACACCGAGAGTAGGACATTTATAAGGAAGTAGACAGACATTGAGCTGCTGCATATAGGTAGCACATTAATACAGTATTTGCCACTAACAATAATAAATTATACAGTATTTGGACTATCAAAATGTGCTGTGCAATTGAATTTTAATTCACACATTTGAATTTATAGAATAAAAATGAAATACTGTCTAAATGTTCCATAGGACTGGCTTTTCTGATTCCAAAGCGTAGGTCAGCAGGGGAATTCCTTCTATATGCAAAAATAACAATGCTTGAAATGACTCAAAATAACAAATGCACATGGTTGTGTTTTCAACAGTGGTGGTAATGAGCCATATCGCATGTGTGGTATATTCAGAAGTACAACTTAACAGTCTGAAAAAGTGGGTATCCCTGTATTTTGAGATGTGTATGTTTTAGGATAGAAAGAGACAGAGAGGGGAAACAGAGGCCTTACTGAGACAGTTAAGCGTTGCCAGCAGGCTGTGCACATGTCTCATGTGTCATATGTCTGCCCAAAGCTAGCACTATAATTGTAGAATATGTGTTCTGTTGTCTAGTTCATATAACAGTAAAACAATATCAAATTGTGAACTGTAAAATCACAAATGATTTTGAAAACCTCACCTGCTTCTGAGTTATCCAACAACAGAACCGCATCCTGCACGATAATTTAGTGTTGGATGTATGTACGTACGATGTATGTACTTTTGAATCCTGGATGAAATACATGTAAATATCAGTTGTTGTTTTGTTTTCTACAAAAAGGTTGTCAAAAAAGCCCAAAGGGAAGTTTTGTTATACTGTAGCTGATGTAGACAACACAGTTGGGTGCTACCCACAGCTGTTCACAATAAGCCTATGGCATTAGGAACAACCGATAATTAAAAAGTATGCACCCTGTGAGCTTGTTGATGATGTTTTCAGAATATGTCAGAAAGACAGCTTACTCCAAACTATTTGCAAATTACAGATTTCAAGTTTTCTGTAGTTTAATGTCTAACAGCATGCGGCTCTCACCATATCAATTCAATGTCATTAGCCACTCAGTCAATTTCATTCCATATTGCCGGCATAGATTGTGTGCAAATTGAGGAGACAATATATTATTTCCCCCAAAAAAAGGGTTGATCGCCTGATTAAAATCTCCTAAATGCAGTCATGGTAGCACTGTATTTTATCTCTCACCCAGTTTCACTGCTTGCAGTTAAAACAGAACTGTGTTTGTGAAGTCTCTGTGTGTTATATTAAATCCAGACTTCTCTGTTCACACAGCCTTTCATTTCAGGACAATGTCCAAAACAACATATTTTCCCCTTAGAATATTTCCCAAATCAGGCAGACACTGTATCTCCTTTTGTTTGTCAAAAATAAATCCACTAATAATCTATCCATTAGGCATCCTTTATTGTGAAGACACAGAGATATTACATTAATATGCATTACTTTCTATGTTATATACTGTAGTGTGTATAATGTGTACGTAAACACATCCAGTGTCTTCAAAGGTAAAATAGACACATTTCTGTGGTTTAGTTTTTGTTTAATTCTCTTTTTCATGTTGAGTGAGTCCAGCATTTAGAGATAGAGATATAAATGGTCTTAAAGATCTTATCCTATAATACATTACTGATTTAGTAGTTCTCTATAAACCCATGTATGCCAGCTCCCAGGTTTTAGGACTGCTTGTCATGCCTCCCATTTTAATGAAATCAGCTTACAGTACCAACAGCTGACTGCCCTTCACAAATATTGTCTCATTTCCTTTAGTCTTCAGTTTTACAAAGTCTAGTATCTACCTGAAATTTGTTACTTCCTTATTCTTTCCTGCTGTCTGTTTCCACTACAGTGTGCATGTCTGCTGTTTTTGCATTATTTTAAATATGAACTAAAACGGTCTAAACTAATTAGGTTTTAGTTTGGTTTCTAAAAACAGCAAAGAGTAACAAAAAAAATTGAAAATGTTAATAGAATGATTAGTGCATCCAGCAGTTTTCACTGTTTATTACAAACCTCTAGGGTTCATTTCATAAATATGCTGTTGTCTTGTTTGAATTCAGTGAAGTAAAGGCCGTTTTATGGTTGTGCGTAGAATCGATGGCATACCCCCGCAGGCCCCTCTGCGTCTATGCCGGACCCTACGCTGTAGTCTGAAGTGCACCTCTCAAAAAAATGTAACAACACATCGCAGCAACACACGTCTCTCGGCCATGGTGTGGTAGCGTTGCATTTCCCCCGACTTCCTGGTTCTCCTTCTCCATAAACAACATGAAATCAAGGAGAGGGTTACCTTCTTCTTCTAAAGGGGTCCAGCCGCTCCGAAGCTAATCGCCGTCACTCTCACTTCTCCCTCACTCTATTACCCAATCCCCCCCCACACACACACACACACACACACACGCATGTGCCAGCTCAACACACACACCAGCGCACAAGTATAAACATCAGGCCACTTACGTAGGCTACAGCGAAATCTCTGCGTGGAGCCTCCACACAACCATAAAACGGCCTTAAGATGGCTGTCACAACTGGCTTCATGTAACACACATATGTATACACATACATGCATTAAAAACAGTCTTGTTTTTACAATGAAGAAAATGACAAACTCAAAATTCAGAGCTGCTATGCAGCCAAACTGTAATTTGGGATACTGACATGATTAATGAGCAGTTCATTACTGCGACAAGGGACTGACCCTATGACAAATGTTATGTCCAGTGCTATGATAAATGTGGCGCAGTGATGACACAGTACATAGCACAGCCAACCTAATCAGAGGTTAATATGTTGGTTTACACTAACTTAACGATCTGTGGACTAAATAAAAAATAAAGCACAGCCTAATTAGTATGTTTATGAGAGCACTTTCATTTTGATAGACGACCATGCAGCTTTCAGTGCCGCTAGCTGGCATGGCTAGCCTAATGTAAACACCTTAATGTCCAGTGCTCTCAGTGACAGACCAAGTTGTAAAAACATTTACAGGATTAAGAGGATGGTGGGGGGTCAAGAATGAATTGTGTGTGTGTCTGTGTGTTTCTGCAAGTGTTTGATAGGGGTTAGTTGATATATATTACCAAGGCAGTTTTTCTGCCGAGTAGACAGCTTTGGAAATGATGTTAAGACTTTTTTTTCTCATTTTCTTTCGTTATTGGAGAGAAGTTGTCCATTAATAAATGCTAGCACTGTTTCTCTGTCATTCCTCCAGGGCGCCAGGCTAATAGTGTACACTTCCTACATGCTCACACACACACATTCACTCCCCAGTAAAGTCCCTGATTTTCCCATGGGGTGTCTTCAGGTAGGGAGTGAGTCCTTACCCCAAGTGAATGGGGTTTAAATACCTTGGGGTCTTGTTCCCAAGTGAGGGGACAATAGAGTGGGAGATTGGTCAGAGAATCGGAGCAAAGGGTGCGGTATTACATTCAATTTATCGCACCGTTGTGACAAAAAGAGAGCTGAGTCAGAAGGCAAAGCTCTCGAGCTACTTGTCAGTTTTCGTTCTTACCCTCACCTATGGTCATGAAGGCTGGGTCATGGCCGAAAGAACGAGATCCAGGGTACAAGCGGCCGAAATGGGTTTCCTCAAGATGGTGGCTGGCGTCTCCCTTAGAGATAGGGTTAGAAGCACAGTCATCCGTGAGGAGCTTGGAGAAGATCCACTTCTCCTTCGCGTCGAAAGGAACCAGTTGAGGTGGTGAGGGCATCTGGTAAGGATGCCTCCTGGGCGCCTCCCTAGGGAGGTGTTCCAGGCACGTCCAGGTGGGAGGAGGCCTCGGGGAAGACCCAGGACTAGGTGGAGGGATTTTATCTCCAACCTGGCCTGGGAACGCCTCGGGATCCCCCAGTCGGAGCTGGTTGATGTGACTCGGGAAAGGGAAGTTTGGGGTCCCCTGCTGGAGCTGCTGGAGCTGCTGCCCCTGCGACCCGACTCCGGATAAGCGGATGAAGATGGATGGTGTCAGAGATCTATGGGGAATCTGTCATGTCATCGTAAAAGAGGAGTCAAAGACCAACAGAAAAAGATATAGAAATGTCATGTGTGAAGCAGATTTTATTTATTAGTATATGACGTCACTGCCCTGTCTCTTTCATCAGTCACTCTCTTTGAGACACTCCAGTCAAATTTAACAATTGACTCTTCTACAGCGTTTTAAGTGAACGGCCATTTTTCGGCCTGACCTGAGAGCAGTGCCATGAAAGATTGTTTCCATATTTTGATAGTGTGAGAAGCAAATAATACCACTTGTTTGTGTTAGAATACTGTATCTGTATTTGAAAATATTATTCTGGGCAAGCCTTTTATAAGCAAAAATATATGATCTACAGCAGGGCCAAGGACCCCCAAACTGATGGCGAGATGGAGCGGGGACCCCTTAATTATATATATTGTATAAAATTGTGTTATATCAAACTGGTCCTATAGTGCCATGTGTAAATGTACCTTGTTATTGTGCATTCAATACTAAGATACTCAAATAATACACAGGTTCATATATTCATGTTTTTATTTTAAACATGTGCGAGGCACAGTGAGTAGGGTGGCCATGCCACTCTGATTGAAAATTGGGGGGGGGGGGGGTATATAAAAAAAGTCTAATCAACCAAAACTTTCGACCCCCATGCAGTACCTCCCCCTGTTGAAGACCCCTGATCTACAGTAAGAAATCCCTGGGACATAAAGCGGCGTGTAAACACCTCAACTTTGATACAATATTTTTATTAGCTGGATAGATTTTATTCACACACTAGTCTATATCCTTCACTTCCGGGATTGCTTCAGTACTGCAGGAAATTCCGCCAAATGCATGTCATTTCATTCCGCTGTCTTTGGATTCAGTGGATTTATGAGAACTATTGTTGACTGTATTAGGTTCATTACTTGAGTGTTTTAAATTTTTTAAAACATGTTCAATTTCTTTTTGTCGCTGTGCGGCAGAGCTAATGCTCAAAAACAGGTGTCAACTAATGATTTTATAAATGTAATGCCATGTTTTTTTAAATTTCTACAGGGAAATGGCTGGCTAAAGTTGTCCCTCTTATGTGTTTCTTTAGATAAGCCTTTATTTAACTTTTGTCACGTTTATCCACAATACAGAAACAATCTTGTAAGAAAACCCCATCCTACCACTCTAATGGCTAATATTTCACAGTAAGCTACACAGCTCTAATGTTTAGCCATAAAATACATATACAAAATCTATGATTAGTAGTTTCTTTAGGTCGTTATTTAGCGTGGATGTTCCCACTTTGTGCACCATTAACCCGTGTTTAGTCACAAATGAGTGAACATGATTGTTCTGCACAGTGTTTCAGTTCTGACCTCCCTAATTAGTTTAACATTAGCAACCACAATCAACCATATGCTGTTCTCGAGTACAGGAAGTCGTAAACCTCAGTATTTACTTTGTGCGCCCCTGTTTGCACCATTAAAACAGCTAATAGGTAATAATGCCTTTCCCCCTATTGATAACAAGTGCATTTAGTGCTTTGAGACTGTGTGTGGGGTTGCAATTTGTTTAAATGTGAACTTTGAGAAAGTGAACTAATACTACTATTAAGGTTATCCAAGAGATCTCTGTTCGTTTTGGACAGATGTGGTCTACATTTTTATGTTAAATGGGCTGTGCCACTAACATTGTAAATAAAAGGCTGACAGAGGCACCATAATGGTCGAGTTAATAACTTCAAATCACCTCTGCATGATGTGACGTTTTTACCGTGATCAGCATATCTATCGTTACTGAGACACAAGCCTACCTCCTAGCCTCCTCCAATCTTACACCCTGACACCTACTGAAATCTCATCCAGTATCACCAGCTAATAGCTCAAGAGTGACTTACCCCCTTGGCTGTTTTATGACTGGCATTTTTTATGAGACCACAGTGGGGCCTTCCAGCCCTGAGAGGTCAGACGGCTCAACAGCAGCGCTCAGAATGAATGGCTCATTTCCTAGCCGTGGCACGATGGAGAGGATATAGTTCCTCAAGCCTTTCCTCAAGGCTGTCAGTCACTAGACAGACGGACAGAGAAAATCTCAAAGAGTGTGACAAACTCTGCTTTCCCTGCTTCTTGATCTAAACACCACATGGGTCATCAGTGCGAACAAATCTTCGCAGAAGACGAAGTCGCACATCACTCAAAGGAAACGGTAGGAAAGGAAACTGGAAACAGTAGCTAGTACATAGCCACCTCCAGAAGATGTGGTTGATTTCATTTTATATGGAGTGAAACAATGAGTCAGGACGGGCTACTGCTGAGCTCTGTGTAAAAGGCAGCCATCCCATCTGGAGGTGACTGAGTGGGATTTGTATCGGCCAGCACTGGATATCCTCGCTGTCGTCTTTTATACGTTCATAAGAAGAAAGAGGAGAAGGAGGAGGAGTGCAAAGGGGAGCGGTGTGGCAACAAAAAGGAAAAGGAGTTCTGGCTTTTGCCTTGTGCATTTTATGAGAACTCGGAGCTAACGTCATTGGACAGCCCACTCGCAGATCAGGCCCCCACGGCTATAGGATACCTCTGGTTTCCATCACGAGGAGAGGCGCGTGTGTGAACATGCAGGAGCATGTATAAAAAGACAATTATACACACATGCCAACGAATCCTTGCATGCACACACAAACACACACACACACACACACCTCTCAAACAAAAGTACAACTGAAAACACACTCACTTTGCACTCATTTCCAGTTTAACTCTCATATCAAACAGACACTTCTTTCTCTCTTTCCCTTAAACACACACACAAACACACACACTGTGCAGTGAAGGTCTAGGAACAATCAAATAGCTGCACTATATAGCCCGTCTGAATCCTGTTTTCCTGTGAGCCTGCACCCATGTACCAGCAGTTCCTTCCCGGTGCTCCAATAAAACCTCACTAATGATCCCCCTCACCCTCCTCGCCCACACCCTGGCTCTGGCACCCGGCCTGTAGATGCACAAACCAACCAAGGGGCAGTTTACGAGTTTAGCGGCCGTCCATACCCGTGATGTCATCCGCAGCTCTCACTTAATCCCCACAATCCCCTGAGAGCTGCCAGCCAGACACACCAGAAGAATACAGCTGCTGCTTCTACCTCCTTTCTTCAATGCTCTCCTTCTCTTTTCTGTTTGTTTGTTTATTTTTCAGGCTGTAAAGAGTGCTGCCTACGCACCCCACACACACACACACACACACACACACACACACACACACTCACTCACTCACTCTCTCTCTCTCTCTCTCTCTCTCTCTCTCTCTCTCTGAGTCTGTGAGTGGATATTTTTATAAAGGGTTTTTCCCAAAATGCACTGCTCATTCAATTACTAACACATTAACTGCTTCTCATCTGACGCACCAAGCGGTGAGCGGACACTGACTTACTGTTTTCAGAAGGACTACACTCAAACAGCATAGAGGGATTATAGGTTTCTTTCTGCCCTCTACATGGCTGCCTCCATCCAAAAAAGAATATATGATCTACTGTAGGTGTTACTACAGTTTTTTGTTTTCTTCAATCAGCCACAGTATTTCATATTTAAAGAAATAGACAAAAATGAATTGGCGTTCCATCTGTCCAGAAAATTATGAACCACAAATGCTTCTTTAGCAAAACATATCTTCTGTAACGTCATCCCTCTGTCTGCCACTGCAAAGATGCACACTAATAGTTCCAATAGTTTAATACTGTGAAGCACGACTTAAATAGATTATTTTTAAATCAAAGCAAGGCTTTTGTTGCTTTAGTCCATGAGTTGTAATTGTGTAAATATTTGTTCCAGATTCAGCTCCACAGGTCACAGTGTGATGTATAGCCGCTGTCACCTAATCAGCTTTGGGAAATGAGCACACATGCACAGGAACACATTTGGACACACACACTTGTTCTTGTAATGTTTTAATAAATTCAAACAAACTTTTAAGTTAGTTTATTGAATTCTGTGGTCAGTAAACATGAACAAAGATTTTTTTGTTGTCACACGTGTTTAAAAAAGAGGTAAGCTTTCTAGATGCTAGCGATTGTGTAGCCACAAACATTTGCTGGAAGAGTTGAAGGATGGATTAACTTAGCCTACCACTCTGTTTCACATACATTATGTTTCCAAATATATATTATATTATATGTATATAAATATATGTATATAATTATATACAACCTTAACACCCCCCTACTCACCCCTGTGTGCATGAACATGCAGAAGCATGTATAAAAAGACAACTATACATGTGCCAACGAATCCTTGCACACACACACACACACACACGCTGTACAAAATCCAACATAGGTAGCTAATTATGGGGGAAATGACCCTTTACTCATTTGAAAGGTATCCCGACAAGCTCTTACAACACCTACTCAATTTGCTGCCATTTGTCCATTTGAAATGAATGACTCGCTCTCTCCTCAGTCACCCAAAACATGTACACTTAGTCTTTGATCTGCTGAGTTAGATCAGATCTTCCACAAGTGAAGTACTGAAGCACTTAACAGCCAGTGGGGGAAAAGGGTGCACGTGTAATTTGGATGGCTTAAGTGTACAATCCGTGTTATATACATAAACAAATATTTTTAAAGATGATTTTTTAAGACTTACAGTAATTAGAATAGTAACATGCCACATTGGTAATGGACTCATTTTCTAAAGTATGGGTGAGTTGCAAATGCTTCACATCACTACAAATGCCCTAGACCAGTGATTCAGTGCTGTTTCATTAGCAAAACATAAGGAATTTGTATTGGAGCAGCAACAAAATTAAGTTATTGAAAGTTGACAAAAAAAAGCCTGCTTGTAAAGTTTTCAGAGGCACGCTACTCAGAAATCTCACTGCTGCTGAGGCAGACTGTAGGACAACTAGCAGCTCCTGGTCCACATGGTCCTTAATATACCGTACATGCATGCAAATCCCTGTAGGGAAATAATTGGATTTCAGAATCAATTCTGAATCTATATAATAGGTCGATCAAGCAAAGATCAATGTACTGTATAAGCAGTTACAGTATGTATCAGGAAGATTTTCTTTAAGTACCCGCAAGATTTTTCATGAGGTTAATAGGCCGTATTTTATCAGCTAAATGTATTAAACTCCTGCTACCTGCCACTGTCTGAAAAATAGAGCAGCGTAACCAAAGAATCATTCATTGCAGCGGTCTCCATGGTTCTTTCCTTTGTTAAAATATGTTATGGTCTGAGAGGGTGTTCAGGGCCGGATAGGACAGGTGACCGGCTCTCCTCCTATCTCTGGGAGAGAAAAAACCAAAGAATAAACCAAAGAAAGAAGAAAAAAACGTTCTCTCTCAGCTAAAGAATCCACCGGTGGAATGGAGAGATGGCGAGAGAGTCCATTAAAAAGAAAGACGGCCAAAAGAAAGAAAAGAGAAAAAAAAATCCCCACTGCAGCACACAATGCCATGGCTGGGGTTAAGTGCTAGGATTTCAGTCGATGGGGGATTTGGGGGTACCTGCGTTTTTAAGCCTCTGTCCCCAAACCTCGCATTCATCCCACCTCCCTCCCCAATATACTCTCTATTTCTTTTGCTGTCTCACACACACATGTACATCTCTCCCAGATCTACCATCTCTACCCCTTCTCCCCCGGGTCCCAGTCACCATAATCAGAACGATGATATACGGGCCCCATTAAAAGAGAGGGGCTGCTGACATGCAGGACAATAGCCCCTCACAGCGTGTCCAGGAAGCCTGCCCATCCAGGTGCACTCTCCCTTACAGCCAGAGGCCTGCCACTCTCCCTCCTTCTCTCTCTCTCTCTCTGCCTCTCCTTATACCTCTCTCTCCCTCTTGTCCTCCCTCTCTCCAAACACAGTTTGAGCCCATTGAGAGGGAAGGCAGAAACAGGAGAGGAGCAAATGTGGTGCGGAGTAGTTGTGTGGGAGTAAGGAGGGATTTGCAGGACTGAGATTTGAGAGAGAAAAAGGAGGGTAGTGGTAGGGATGGAGGGGTGAGGAAAGTGGGGGAAAGCTCAGGTGTGTTGAAAAGACAGGACATTTGAGCAGTCAGCAATGGGAGGGGGAATCAGTGAGCTTGAAACAATGGTGATAATAAAAGTCTCCCCTTTCACCCAACGTGCCTCTCTCTTCTCATTTTTTGCTCACCGTCTCTACCTGCCTGACCTACCGCAGCGCATCACGAGGCACAGAGGAAGGTTGAAATCAGAGGGGAGGAGGAAGGAACGACTGATGGGACGGGATTGGTGGCGACAGGGGGTGGTACCATGCTGGTTGCCCATCAGCACATCCTCGCTGACAGCCGATGGCCTGTCCGTCAGCAGGTAATTTAGGACAGAGGGGGGTCGGCACACAAATACATATACACACACACACACACACACACACGCGCGTATGTGTGCCTGGGTGAAGCCACTTCTATATGTTTAATGTAGGTTTTTACGTTTCTCCATTAGTACTTAGATTCATATTTGCAGCATTTAATCGTAATTTTTGTTCAGATTAGATCAATTTAAGAATGTGAAATGCTTTCACTTTTGTTTTCTAGTTTTATGTGTGCATCTTGTGACGTTAGAATACCTCTAATTGGAAAAGTTCAGCAAAAGATGCTTGAAGACTGATTGTAAACAGCCTTTAAACAAGTATATTTCAATTGGAAGAGAGTCCAGACTACACATTGGAATATAGTCAGTTGTATTGACTGTCATTTTGAATCAACAGTTAGGTATATGTAACTAAAAGAAAACTAACTTTTTTTACATATTGTGACCTTATCATCAAATCAGTGCTAAGCCCGTAATAAAGTTACTGTATGTATCTACTTTTAGAAATTAAATGTCACAACACGGTTACCCCTGTGCACTGTAAATCCAGTCTTTGTGAACCATGGAGGCATATGGCCTTTATTCTCAGTAGCTGCTGGCCCAGACACTGTCACTAATACAGAGGGCCACCACCAGACCCCAGAGAGCCTCCAAGGTCCACTGCACAAATCCCCCTCTGCGCTTACCAGTCCATTTATACACAGCGACTATCTGCCCCCGGCTCTCTGTGTGGTCCTCCTCCGAAAGAGGAAACGGTAAAGAGAGCTGGCATCTCATGTCTGAGATGCTCTGCCTTTTTCTGGCCATCGCCTAGCCTGTATCTATGGCAGACTCTGAGCTGCAATTTAGATAAGAAACTACCTTCTTTTCTGGCTGGTTCTGTCTTCTGTGAATGTAGAAGCTAAACAAAATTACAATGTAATACACTCATCTGTGTCTCGTGAGTAGGTTTCTCCATCCTCTGACTCACAAACTCCTACAGATCTGAGGTCTGGGTTGTTTTACCCTTAGATTTATTTCAGTGCTGTTTTCCAGGACATCCCTTCCATGTCCAATTTAAGGTTAGTCTCTCTTGTCTTTAGCCAAGCTGCACTCCCTCGCCATCCCTTGCATCCAAGTCCTGAGAGGGAAATGAAAGCTGGTTGGGGAGATGCAGTCAACAAGGTGGTAGGAATTTTAATGACTGGCTTTCTGCTGCCTTTCCCTCTCCCGTTATTCTGGCACTCAAATAATGATCTGGCAGACTTTGATGTTTGGCACCTTCTTTCCTTCCCTGAAAAGAGTGGTGGACAGAATAAAAGGCATGTCCACCACACATCCCTGCCCACTTTCTGATAAAATTGTATTTTAGTTAAATCCAAGGCAAAACAGCTTGAACAAATAGATGGACCTTTTTTATTAAAAGCTTTATTCTTTTAACTTTTATACTTTGGTATAGTTTCTTTATTCTCCTGCTGTTCCTTGTAGTCAGTCTAGATGCTTCAAAATAATATTACTTACAGCTTATACATATCCATATGTGCACGTATATTGACAGCAAAAATGTGTCCTAATGTACACACATAATCACACCCAGTCACAGACTTGCATGAAATAATGATGACAGGCCGTAAAACCCCTTGTGGCAGACTACCCGGGTCCGGTGAGCAGAGAGCATTCGTCACGACCAATCAGAAGAGCCAGTAGAGTTTGTTATTGGAGCTCTGATTTTGGACCACTCAGAGGTAGGTAAGGCTGACAAAGTCCTGGCTTGTGTGTGTCTTAGTGCAAGTGTGTGGCACACTCTGTTCCTATCAGACCTCTCTCCTTCTCTTGAAGCAGAACAGATCCTCTGGATAAGCTCACCCAGTGGCAGAGAATCCCCCCAACCCCACACCCCCCACAATACATGCACACACGTGCACATTTGTTCCTATATTGCATGTCTCCCCTCTTTCCTTCCCACCATCTCTCCTCTCCTGATCTGACATAAAGGAACAAAGACAAGTGTGATTTCCCTCCTTTTCTCTGATTGCGGCTACTCAGTTTGTATACTGTAGATGAAGGTTCTGAGTTTCCCAGTGCAGGCAGGGCAGAGCTGGACCGAGCTGCTGGGAGCAGACAGCAGCCGATTGTGAATGTGAGGAAACAGATCAGTCTGTCTGGCCACAAGCGCCGTGTATTTTGCTACATGAATGATGACTGATGCTGCTGCATAGACACCCATCACACAAGTGTGTGCGTGTGTGTGTGTGTGTGTGTGTGTGTGTGTGTGTGTGTGTGTGTGCGCATCTAGACACAACTTGCACGTGTATGTGCAACATAGAATAAATGCATTTTTCAATTTGCTTTGGTTTCTCTGCATGTAATACAGTATTTTCCATTTGAGCTTCCAAAATGAGGGGAAACACATGTCTGCCTGTTTAGACTTTAAGACATCTATATTCTAGAGATATTGAATGATAAACCTCAGGTAATCCTTGTTTCCAAAATAGAATTAGAGCATTCTGCAAACAAACTCTTCCCCTTCTCTTCCATCCCACGGATGCTGCCTCAGACACAATTGGCATAACACAACATAAGCATGGTATGTTGAGAAGCATTCGTCATTGTTTACCAGCCAACCATATGACTGAGAAGATGATTTCCTATAATGACAGCAAGGATCAAACATACGTAACACACAATTTTTTTGTGTTGCAACAATTGACAAAGTAGTTTGTTTACCAAGATGCAGAGTGATAGAAAAAAAAATTTTTTATTGGGCTTTGGGTTACATAAAATCACTACACAACATTAAATGAACAGCCAGATTTTGGGCAATCAGGAGTTGTTGTTCACTGCAGGCATCCAGAAACCAAAAATCCATTTATTTTTTAGCACCGCAAAGACGTCAGATGGTGTTAACCATGGTCACTTCATTTCCTCCTCGCTGGCACTGGAGAACTGACTGTAGCTGAGCTGTTAGATGACATCACACATGAGGACAACGCTAGCAACTGGTTATTGTAAATCAGTCATTGAAATCACAACCCAGTGATGTGGTAACTGATGGTGTGAACACAGTGGAGCACATGATGGAATGGTAAAACTCTGTTTTACATCGCAATAACCTCTAGTTAAGTAGAAGCTCATATGGCAATATGGAGTCCAGATGGTAACAGTGATCATTACATTCCCAAATAAAACCATGTTATTGTAGAGCGATTCTGGAGATGTAGTTTGGAGTTTTGTTTACTTACATGTAGGTAATTTCCTGCAGTTAGTTTAGAGTTACAGGAGTACATGTACACACCAACACAGAGCATCGCACAGGACTGAGAAAGTTGAGAGGTGCCACCCTGACCCCAGGCCTGCAGGTGTCTGTAAGCCCAGTCTTCCACACATTGAAGTCCCAGCAGCTGACAGGCTATATGTGTCCCACAGTAGCCTTGTTTCAACTGACAACTTCAAAGGTTATGCTGCATGGGTCACAACCAAACATTATTTTCAGCATATGTGTGACTTGACAGTGGGGGAATAAAATCCCCAAAATAAAGTGGCAAGTTGTCCAGTTTTACCATATGGCAAATGTCAGTGTGACATATATGGGCTTATGAAAATAGCAAACGACGACAGGGCGAATCACGAATCCAATCGTCTGTCACACTTTATTAGCACAACCAGAAAGACTGAATCTTTCTTATTATGTGACACATTTGGTCTACAGATGCGCTCCGTTATAAAAGAAGCCATTGGATTTTCACAGAAACCACACCGCCGAATAAAATCCCTCCAATGATGAGCAATCAGCATTAGTGTGCAGGCTTTTGCACGCTGGCGTCCCACTGGGCAACTGTCCCTCTGCGCTCCTCCTACCCGACCTATCTGAACAAAATCACCTAAAAATCACCTCAGAGCTACACATGCTGCACTTTGACATGCAGGTTTATTTTTTGAGAGGAGGCCCAAGTGGTAACAATTTGAAGTCAATAAACCCTTCTCCTCTGGCTTCAAAAGAGTAGTGTGGGTTTTCTGCATGGCGGTAATGGAATTGTTAAGCATGCTCGGGGATTTGGCAGCCGGCTCCCTTTGGAAAAGAGCGGGAGTAGAGGATGACAACTTGTTAAAATCCAGCGTTTGTTTCTCCCTTTCTCTCGCTTCTGCTTAGAAATGCACACAAACATGCATGAGCATATGAAAGCAGGGTTTGTGTGATATAAATGCTTTAGGTGCAAATAATGTCCTCCTTGACACCTATGCAGGCATTGTAGAAATACACATAATGGTCACAACAAAGTTCTTCTGTAATATGCTGATGTTTAACTTCAATGAACATCTTAAAGAGGCTGGTCTTGACCTGCGCTATATGAATCATGTCATGACATAAGTTCGCTGTGATTTGGCGCTATAAAAATACAATTTACTTGGCTTGACATTTAGATCCAGCGCTAGTGTATTCTGTGTTCTGACTGGCCTCTGTCTCACATTGCAAAAGCTATGTCTCTTTAAAGGAGGCCAATTTCGAGAGAGAGAGAGAGAGACTAAGTACAAGTATATTGTGCAACATGTGTTTCATCAGACACATGAGGGCAGTCTTTCAAAGCTTCTCTCGTCTGTGGAGGAGACCAGCTTGCTGTTAAGTTGTACTGTACTCTTAGGTCTCTGCCTTTGCAGTCTTAATGTCTTCAATGTAAATGGTGTCTAATGACGAGTGCTTGCTTTGCTTACTGAAGCATGGTTTCAATCCTTTATATTCAACAAGAGAGAAAATCTTTCTCTGCTTCAACTTGAAGAAACCTCCCATTAGCTTGATTTTGACTTCTCTTTGCTCTGTACCTCTCTTAACAATTCAATTCCTTAATTTTTGCTGAACTTCAAAAGGTCAGTAACAACCACTGCCTCCTCCTTTCACTAGCACTACATCACCTGGCCAAGCTTACAACTTCTGCATGAGCCGTCATAAGTGAATCGAGTCCAGAGTCAATATTGATCCAGGTTGTGTGTGAAGGTATCTACCATTTCAGCACTTGCTGTGGCCCTTCAACATACAACATGCAGCTCTCTGATGCATGTTGAAATGTCTCTGCATGTGTTTCTTCCCGCTGCCCTTTTCTTCCTATAGTAAGCAGACTAATTGACAGTTCATCCACCCTGTTTTTGTGAATGTGTGCATCTACATCAACTCTTTCCTGTTAATAACCCTGGGGTGGAACCTGGAGAAGATTTCGGGGAGTAGGGTGGTCCTACAGAGGAAGTGGCAGCAAACCCCGGGAAGTGCTGTTGTTTTTGATGTTTTGCCGTAGTCCCACAGAGCCCCCACCTCCACCTCTACCATCCACCCCACTGGCTAGAACTTCTATTCATCATCTTGTCGGTCCAGCAACACACCATAGACACACCACCACCACTACACATATACACTGTACAACAAAACATACAAATAAATAATGTAGCAGGTCACTGCCGGGCTACAGGAGTCTAAAGAGAAGAATGAGAAAATAATCTTTTTGGAAATGGGTTTGTCAGCTTCTTGCAATGTTTGTGATTTGAAGCCGTTATTGGTCTTTGTTGGGTTGTAGAGTGTTTAGTGTTTTATGGTTTGTTTCCTATATGATGTCAGGCTTATACTGGAAGTGTGCAGCTTAGCGTAGTGTGCATGTGTGCATATAAAGAAGTGTGCGTCTGTGTATGGGGTTGAGTCAAGTCATTTTTGTGATTTGTTGAAATCCCTTACAGTGCCCCTTGCGTACCTTGGCAGTGGAAACATATTACTAAAAAGCAAATCCATTTAGCTTGAGAATGTCAACAAGACTTGTGGATTTGGGTTAGTGATAACTTTGCAATGAACAGCTTTGCTACCTGAATATATTTGAGTGATACATTTGTGAATATTTGTCAATTAACTATCTATTCAAACAATGTCACATGTCCAGTATGTCCACACTGCACGTGATTTTCCTTCATGGGTGGAGAAAATGCTCTCCAAAACTGAGCCTCCCTCATCACTGCTGCTAAGCATTTTCACCACTATGAGCGTGTGTGTTTGTGCTGTGTTGTGGGGCCCCACTGTAGCTGGCTGTGTGATGTCTCTCCCCACATACTGTATTATAATACATCAGGGCTGTTTCAGTTGTCGTATGGAGAGATCTGGGATCTGGAGCTGTTTGAAAATATCTTTCCATAATCCTAAAAAGGAATTTTCATTTTATTTTCATTGGATTTAAAGCTGTGAATCATGTTTAGTCATTTGACTTACTGAGGACTTTCAGCTTTACATATGTGCTTGTGCTTCTTGGCTTTTTGTATTTTGTCAATAAGTTACACAGATTTTGAATGGGCACTGTACTGTGTGACTGTAACATTTCAACAAGTGATGCAGGTCAGCGGTTATCCTCATAATGAATACATCTGGCCCTGCTTTTACAGCTATTGTAGCCTTCAATTGACCATGAATGTATGTAACTATTGATATAGTAACAGACACATTGACCTCCATTTGTCCATTGCACCTTCTAACTGCACATTTCCCAAACACTCAAAGTATTATCAAAGCCCAGTAGCAGTAAATAAAAGAGTCACTAAAGCTGGTCTGATGAGAATAAAATTCACGATCAGATCTTTACTGAAGGTGAAAACACAGCACTCATGTTGGAAACCTTCAAGGGGGTTTGTTTCAAAGATGAGAACCAGAAATCCCAGAAGCTGGTGTGCTTCAAAGGGCTGCTGAAGGGTGGCATATGGTTCTCTAGAGCCCTAACCCGCTGCCATGCCAGGCTGGTGTGAAATGGACACTTGTGGGCTTGGCTTGTCCACAGTGGTTAATGATAACATGCACCAGCCTCAGCACTTCACGCTGCCCACTTTAGCCTTTTGTTACTTGCCAACTTGTGTGTAGGGTCTTGGTGTTAATTCTTCTGCACCAGAGTTTGGTACCTACTGGACTCATTCTGCATAATAACGCTCACCAATTTTAGCCATGGGGAATTTATACAGCACCATTCATGTCACCATTCATTTAGTTTTTTTCATTGTTCTAGTCATGTATTTCACCTACTATGTAACACAAGTATTTTTTATTTTAATTAAAAAAAAATTAAATAGACACTCAAATAGGCTATATTTTACAAAAAAATATTCATGATTTTTTTTCTGTATCTTGAAAGTAGATTCTGTTTTAGTTTGGATTTTTTTTCTTCCCCTAAATTATAGAATCTTCTGATTTCTTTATAATTTAACTTCTTACATTTGATGTCTTTATATTAAAATAAAATAAATAGCCTACCCGTATGTTACATTTATTTTCCATTGTTACATACACTGGTGCACGTATTTAAAAAAAAATAAATAATAATAAATGAAGTAACGTACACAGGCCCAAAGGCCTTTCAGGCCTGCACCACAAAACGTATGGACCTTCCTGTCCGTGTAAATGTATTTCTCCAGTATTATCAAGCCTGTATTGTCGCAGTACATTTCCCCCTTTTGTGTCACTGAACTTGCATAGTGCTCTTTGGCTGAGTTGTAAAATATGACAGGCTATCCCCCCCCTGCGGCTCCAAACTAAAAGATTAACACTGTGATTCCCAGTGTCCCAGCGGACAGCTTGATTGATTACATCATATTAAGGTCATTTCTACATCGGGGTAATTTTCACTAGAGCCTCCCGGCGATATTTTAATGTGCATTTGTTTGGCGGGGTTGTCGGCTCCCCGCTCCTCTGATCTGCGGGGAAATGGATGGCGACATTAACGAGCGATTAATTAAAAACAACAACATCGATGATGGTGGGACGGGATGTTTGTAGTTTATTGGAAGAGCACCCTAATTCCCAGCCCGAGTCAGTCAGACTATGCACATTGCCTGTTTGCATTTTGCAAATTGTTCGTCAGTTATGGTCAAATTTTGGCTCGGACCGAATAGTGTTTGTTTCTTTGAATTCCACCACATGATGATGGTGTTTGAAACTATTCGATGGATGACATTGTAATAAGAAAATAAATTCACGGATACCCTGTAATTTTCACTCGTGCCATTAAATATGGTTTCTAATTTCTTTGATTTACCCAACAGTTGTCACTGAAAATAAATCAAGTAAAATCATTAAAAATAGGCCTACATTTTTTTTTAAGATTCGAAGGGAAATGATTAAAGGCATTACTAGATTGGTTTAGGCCGGATGCTTAATTTAACGGATGTTAACTGAACTGACGGCAGAATGCGCAGACATTACTGAACCGAAGCAAAATTAAAAAGTCAAATATTTGTTTACCTGTATGTATTGCACTAAGTGCACGAACAATTATGTATACGAGTTACCACAAATGTGTTGCTAGAATATTTCAATCAAAATATACAGGTTTACTTTAGTCTATTTTAGCATAATGTGGTGCAAACTCTAAATGTCAGTGACTGATTTCAAAACCACCAGTGTCAGTTCTACCGCCAGTACACACTCCTTTGGAAACATTTAGTATTTTGGCTTCTTTGTAGCTCTCCAAATGCGAAGTGCCAACCCCTGCTGCAGTGCAGGCCTCCTGTAGAGTGTGTGTACCTGAACAGTGGCTGCCCTCTAACCTCTCCATATTCCTGCTATCAGTAGCTGTGGCGCAGCGCCCGTCTCTCTCTGACAGCGTGTTAACAACACTGCAAAAGGCCCCAAAGAAACGTTTTGGATTAGCGGTCAGACTTCCCATTTCCCATAGACGCACAAGGTCCTGAACCCAATTAATGGCTAATAATTACCAAGGCAACTTCACTATGACCGCTTCTGGGGACTTTATTAAACGGAAGGAGGGGGGTCTGCTGTGGAGGGCCACTCCAAACCTAATACTTTAGAAGGGGAAAAGGGGGATTTTCTAATTCATTAGCTGCTGGGGTCTTGAGGGTTGATCTGTGGAGGGAAAACTAGCGTTGGTGGAGATGGGTTATTATTGTTTATTATTTGTCTTTTTTAAGATGACACAGTTGTGTTTGGGTCATCGTTCCCTCCTTGTGCACCGGTCATGTAAGTAGATGCGTATATATCTGCGTGCATGTGGGCGTGCCTTCACGCATTCCCAGCGCCCTGCCGCAGCTAGTTACCATGTTTACTCTCCCATTACATCGACTGTGGCAGAATTACAGTTAGCACATTTACAATGCTCACAGCGCTCACAAAAGGGCCCGCTGCGGCTTTTTGATGTCCACCGGCTTGCCTCATCCGCTTGCCGGACCGCGAGGTACTCCATTTCACATATCAATGTGCGCTGATGTTATCTGCGCGCAACGTCTAATCCAGAGACCCGGGGCCTTTTCCAGCATGGATAAAGATTGGGTTTCAGTCGCTTATGTGTGTGCGTGTGTTTGTGTGCGTGGGTGGGTGTGTGGGTGGGAAGAGGGTGTATAGTCACCGCAGTCTGACCACACCAGTCCGCAGTGTGATAAACGTCTGTAACCCCCCCCCACAAACACAAACACAAACACACACACACACACACACACACAGTGTTAGGCGCGCTCGCCTGTTGATTGACGATGATGATAGGAAGATTATGTTTATTTGTGTATTATTCTGAGATTAATTTTGTTCGTACCATTTTTATTTTTATTTTATTATTAATAATAATAATAATAATAATAATAGGCTAGTCTAATTCACTAACTGTAACAGTTATCTGATCCTCTATTGGTAAACTGCCTACTTTTCTGAAAGAACGATTTTCCCAGGTCTCTTCAGCATGTTGCGACTGATATGGGCTGCGGTTGCTTTTGGCTGAAAACAGTGTATTATTACTGTGTTGCAGGCCTACGGCTATTAGAAAAAAAAAACTTACAAAAAAACTTAGGTTACAGTGTCGATGTGACACGGAACACCTTTTTTGGTAAACGTTGGCCCGCAGTCAGTGATGTGGTGATCGCTTCATCAACATGAGATTAAAGAAGCAGAACCGATTTTACGTAAATTGTGCCATTTATACATTGTATAGCACGCCAAACAATTAGCCTACACATATAGGCTTCAGTGCATGCGGAAGGGGCCTGTTTGTGGAGACAATATCTTGACATGCAAACAATGCCGGCTATAGACATATGCAGATGAACTGCCACGAGCTCGCACTTACAGGCGCAGTTAATCTGTTTCCAAGAATAAGGGTAGCCTATAAAAATAAATTAATCACACAGAATTAAATACCATATTCTATGCATTTTATTGGATCGTATTGTTTTTGTTTATTTGTTGTCACCTCCATGTGCTAATGAATCTACCTCTTGTCATTCTAATTAGGCGGATTAATAAAACCGAAGGGGGATCCTGTGTAGATGGTTGAACACGAGTACAGCAGCAGCAGCAGCAGCAGCAGCACACCTCTCTTCCGGGGACGGAGCCATGCGCTCCCTCTAGCCGCAGGACAAAATAAGGCAAACATTCTAAAACGTGAGGTTTTCCTGCGCAGCCGTTTTCACAAAAACAGTTAAAGGTCGACGTTCAAATGACGCAGGGAAGTATTTCCCAACGGGCCAGTGTCGGAGAGCAACACCTTTCTTTGCAAGCGTAATCACAGTTAATTGCTGCTTTTAAGAAGGTGTTGCAGCATGTGAAATCATTTGTCCCAGCTGATGTGCGAGAAATATTCAGAGGCCTGGCCTGGACCGTCTCGGGCGGCTGATGGCAATCATTTCGACAAACTGGGAAAGTTGTGCTGAATGCCCTTTTCCTTCAGTTTTCCTCTGACTGAAGCTCGAGGAAGGGCGCAGTATTGATAAAGCCAATCGATTTAGACAATGGATTATTGATATCTTGTCGCCACGCTCCCACGCTTTCTTCAGACACCAAGGAATAAACAAAACCTTTCTACACTGCTGCTATTCACATAATGTATTATTTGTTTATCGACCGGTTTCTCTGTTGTTGTTTTTTCTCTCTTACCTCTGCGCTACCTGCGAGGCCGTGGAGCTCGTGATTTTAAAATATAACCGCTTGTTGATTCCTTGATTTGAACTAAATCTGTTTTTACACAAGGTTACAAAGAACATGTTATAGGTCTGTAGTACTGTAGCCACCTCCTGACACTTCACCCTCCCTATTGGTATTACTCACTGCTCTCTGCAAAGCCAATAAAATGATCCTCCTCGCCTCATGACGCCAAGACAAACTCCCCGATACACAGATAATGTATAGTCATTACTGCTGATTATTATTGATTAATGATCACGTAATTCATTTGACTTTTAACTCCTGGGAAAACATCCCACGACAATGTCGGTCCAATATGGGCTGGAAACGTGTTTGATGAACTCGTGCGTTTACTCAAATCAATTGTCGTTTCGCGTGCATAATGGGCAACAAGCTTGCAGTTCAATAAGAAAACAAAAGAAATGCCAGGCGGAAATATGAAAAATGGCTAGAAATATGTCAACTAAATAGCCATAATAAGGCAAATAATAATAATTGTTCTTGCATAGATTGAAAGTATCCCCTAAAAGTGCGGAGAGATTAGTAGTGTGCAGAGAATTGATACCCACGCTCTCCCAGCAGACTGCAGTTGCTCCATCACCACCAATCTTTAATAGGCTCCAACATAGAGCCGCCTTTATTCAGCCAAACTAGAAGGAAACCATTCCCACATGACATGTAGGCTGAAGGCCCAGGCTCCACATGAATATGACGGCCAGCCTTTATTTTTTATTATATATATATATATATATATATATATATATATATATATGTATATATATGTATAGATAGATGCAAATAGACTGTAGCTTCTACCAAGTCTCCTTTTGTTTCTTTTTTGCAATTATTTAATATGTCGGTCAATAACAACAAAAATATACAACCGTCATTTATCAATACAATACTATTAAATGTAATAATATTAATAAGCATATATTATTATTTTGGTAACCATAAAATGTATTACAGATTTGAAATCATGCAAAAATAATTACAATAAGACTAATAAATTGTATAATACAATTATATTATCTTCCCATTTTCCTCAGACATACAATAAATAGCCGGAATTGCAACTTTGATATTAAACATAAAAGTAAAAAAAAATGTTGCTGCATAATTATGTAGGCTACTTGTCCGATGTTTGTGTTTGAATAAACATTTTTCGTTAAAAAAAAAAAAGAGCTTGCAGTTTGTCAGGCTTCATCAGACCGCGGATGCACGGACTCCTCGTGCCTGCAGCAAACAAACAAACAAACAAACATCAAACAAACAAACAGGTGCAAGGCAAAAGCCGTAAATACTTACGCAGAGAAAGTGTGCCGTGGTCTCTCCACCTTCGTTCAGGTGACTTCACGCTAAGAGTGACGACAAACACTTCCCCAAGAAACAACTACTGCAGATACGGTTGTTACAAATGTGAACATTGGAGAAAAAAAACAACCTTTCTCCCCGGTACGGACTCTGCTGGTGGAGGCTCCATGCATGCTTCAAACAGCTGCTGGCCGCTGCTTGTCCTGAGGGCAACACGGTTTACAAACACACACACACACACACACACACACACACACACACACACACACACACACACACACACACACACACACGTTCTCTCTCTCTCTCTCTCTCTCAACCAAGTTATAGTGTATAAAACTCCAATCGAGTCTTGCACCTATTACGCCTGCATGCGCATTAATGAGTTATAAATAAATAAGTTAAAAATAACCTCTGCAACTCGGGCACTTTTTGGCACAGCATCTGCTGCAACCTAAACTCAAAGTTTCTGTAAATTCAGAAAAAAAAAAAATACGTTAACATTTTATGGCAAAAATATATTATATTAAATATAATATTTCTGACAAATTACAAAATAAAAACTAATAATAATATTTCAGGTTAATTTCAATAGTTATAACACGACCTTGACCTTACCATACCTCACTGTGTCCACAGCCGGTTGGAGAAAACCAAGTTGTCGGTGTAAAAGGGGTAAAAATCCAATGAGGTGCTGGCATGAGCTGAATGGGATGGGTGGGGGGGTGAGGAGGGGGACGACGGTAAGGGGATGGCAGTGGGGGAGGGAGGGTAGGCGAGATGGTGAGGAGAGAGCAGGAGGAGGAGGAAGAGGAGGAGGGGAAGAGATAAGTGATCTAAAGGGGAGACGATAGGACAAAAAAGTGATGATGATGAATACATTGGAAAGTTTTTTGGCCCCGGCGAGGGTGTCAGATTGAATGGCCTGTGCGCATGTGCGAAGGTGTCCAAACTGACAATGCTGGTGAGATGAAGATAGTGTTGTTGCTGCTTCTGGGCTCACGGAGGACGACGAGAGGAATCTACAAGCCGACAAGATGAGATCCAAGGCGAGGGCTAGAAAACTGGCCAAAAGTAGGTCTTCTTTTTTCTGCTTCTTATCGCTTTCAGCCGCCGGCTCCCAGCTCGTGGCTGTGTACAATGTCCATGTCCTTGTCATTTGTCATATCCTTAAGAGAGGAGGGGGGCGACTCTTTGTCCAGAGTTAACTTTTCTGCTAGAAAATGTGTCCCGCTCCGGCTGCTCAGCCTCGTTTCTCTGCGTGCTGCGGTCTTGGCTTCGTTGGTTCTCAGTGTCAGAAAGTTTCATGTGTGATGAGAAACGCCGCTGGTGCTTTCAGTTGATTCAACTCCTCTAAAGGCAGAGATAAACATTGCTATCCAAATCTGAGCTCGATCTTGTAATATGCTCTATTCGGGTATCGGGATGTTCAGAGTAGGCGCAGATACGTTTCCCTGAAAGTTACCAAGAAAGTTGTCGAAACGGATAGTAACTTTTTTTTAGAGAGCCGTTCCAAGTCTTGTGAAATAATATTCCCGGCTTTTGAAATAGTGGGCGCTGTGGTACCGCTGCTCGCTGCTGCAGAGCTCACAGCGAGCCGAGCGCACTCGCTCACTCTCCTACAAACGGAGACCACCACATGTGAATTTAGACAGAAAAGGCAATATTTTAATGCAGATTTTTTTTTTTGTCGATTCCGCATGACCCGCAGAATATATCGCTCTACAGCAACGTTATTTCGTCGCGGGGCCCTCGGACTGCAGCGGACTGGTTCCTCCTCCAGGGAATGCCAATCAATAATGCGTCTGGTGTAAGAAAGCGCCCATACCACTACTTAGTGGACTGCTGCTCGCGTCACACGGAAAATTCATGTATTCAGTTTTGTGAACATGAGTACTTTGTTGTTTGAAGTAGACCATGCTTATTGTTTGACATTTGTTTATTATTGGTGGGTTGATTTATGAATCGCGTTGTCTTTTCACCGTATTTTTTATTTTTTTGTTTATACCTGCATGACTGCCCGTTGTTTTCAATCTGCTTTTATCCACAGTTGATTTGAAAGACGATTGCATAACATATTAACGCTTTATCTAGGCCTGTTGGCATTTGCTTTTGTCTTAATATGTTTGTTATATTTTATCCATAGTGAGTTTCAAATGGTAGTTTAGTTAAAATTCATAGGTAACGTTTCTCCGTCAAATTTAGTTTTTTAAACAATAAAACAATATTTTAAAATAGACCTGTTACTGTTTTTAATGTTGTGCTTTGTTGCATGTTTACAGGCCTATTACAAACTGTGTAAGCCAAAGCCACTGGCCCTCTTAATTTAACATGGACCTCGATCTTTATATCAGATATGCAGGCTTTAATAATAATAATAAAAAATATATATATATATTTTTACATTTCAAACCTTAAGTGAAATACATTTTAGTGCACAACTTCTGAAACAAACCAGAAACGTGTTTATTCCTACATTTTAGAAATACTAATACATTTGACAGATTATTATAAAGTGTTTAGTTTAGTAAAGGGTTCAGCTCGAATGCATTCAGATAAAGGCTAAAAAAATACGCATTAAAAGAATAACCCCATTTTTTACAGTCGTGATTTTGGTATCATTTCCTTATTACTCTTGCATGCTCTGATTATTTCACAGGCATCAAGTTACCTTATAAGTTAAAAGACAACAAAAAAAAACAGAAAAGGAACGGAAAGCAAAACGCTAACTGGGTTGGTTACTTTGTGAAAATACTTCAACATGTGGAGGAGCCTGCTTCTTGCCAGTAATTGCTCTTGGTCTTGATCGCCGAACAGCCCTGTTAGTCTGTTGATCCGGGTGCTAATGAACACAAATACCTGGCTTTGTAGCACTCTCACATCGGACCGCTGGAACCCTCTGCAGCCCGGAGAGAGGCCTCCGATCATAGGGTCGCAGCGGTAGACAAGAGAAACAGAGCACACATCAACAAATATCGTGTCGTCCTTAACATTCAAAACATGCAGACCCACAACTTTTGAATGCGACGCGTGGGAGTATATTCCACCCTCCTTTTTTCGTTTTTCCCCTGCTGCTGAATAGCCTACTACTTGCCTGTAGGCCCAAAGCAATATTCACCAGCTGCTTTTATCATTTATTTTTAACCCTCGTGTATAGTTTCCTCTCTCGGCACACATAGACGTCAAAAGCCACGACTCTGCAGAAACTTGTGACTCCGCAGTCCCACATGAAGAATATGAATATATATGTTTTCTTGATTAGTATGCATGTCGTTCTCCTTCGTTTAATGCTTTGGGGTAACAATTATGTAAGTGTTTATTTGGATTATAACGTAATATCGCCCTTACAGGTGGGGTTTAAAAAAGAAAAGAAAATATAAATAAGTCTATAGCTTTGTTACCCACATGTTAACATGTGTTTATGAATGAATTTCTTACTCCGAGTTTAATTTAAGGCTACCTGTCGTAGCCTATTGTTTTGGATTATATCTAGTCTGATCCGCAACGTTCTCTCTGATACAGTAGGCCTAGTATGAATAGATTATTATGAATGTAACATGTTAGGCTAAATATTTCCCTAGATGTTTGTTTTAAATAAAGAAGAAATCCTCCGACACATAGCCTAGTCCCCACCACATCTCGTTTTATCCAAGATAGGAGACTTCGTGTCATCGTAACAACTACAGCATATAAACCGATACAGACAATCTAGCAGTGAATACTGCACCAAAGTGACAATGAACTTGCTTTTTGCACTCGGTAATTAAAAAAATAATTAATTGGGTTTGGATCAATTCAAACTTCAAGCTGAGCGAGTAGATGTTTTTTTGCCAGGTATTTTTTAGTGCACAGGTGAGACACTAAAAAACACACACACACACACACACACACAGGCACTGCTTTCTCGCTCTGTGTCCTACTGCTCGCCCACACAACCAACACCGTCTCACAGAAACCTCAAGGAATATAATTCAAATAGAAACATGTAACAGCTTTGCTCACATTCGGAGAACGGAAGGGAAGTGTACACACTGATTCTAACGGCAACGTACACATTTATACACTTAAAAAAAAAATCTATTTCAATTACGCCGGCCGTCTGCATTATCAAGCCAATACAATGAAAGGTAGCGCCACGTGGTTTTTTACCACCTGATTTATTTAACTTGAGCTGATTTTGCGCAAGTTGTGTGACCATCACCTCCTCTTTGCCCACCACACTAAACAAATGCACACAGGTGCTGACAGTTATTCGTCTCTCTATCTCTCTCTCTCTGGCCTTTATACTAATTGCCAGACATCCTATTGATCTTTGTGTTAAATGCCCCTTATTAGATGGACTGCCAGTTATGGACTTGGCCTGGCTCAACAGCTTCTTATGTTTTGACAGAAGTAATAAAACCCAACCCATAACACTTTAAAACCAACAATAGTAGCAATGTTGAACCTCTGGCTAAACGTTCAGGATCTTGTGTATGCTCCCATGTATTACTGCTATGCAGCTGTAATGTGTGTCAGATAGCACTTCTCCATGTTCACAGATTAGAGGCTGAAAATAAAAATGATATGATCACCAAATGAAAAGGAAATGCAATGTCAGTGTCACGTAGTCACTGCAAGTCATTGGCAGATTTTTTTTTTAAATGTACTTTTATAAAACTCTAAATCCCTCAGTATTAGTTGCTTTAATTTTGATGCTGGAGCATCAGTGAGCCAATGAAGAAATACATAGAAATCTGGTTGATGACTCTTGTTTGGATAGTTTTAGAAAACTTTCTTCACGGTGCTGCATGATTTTGACAAGTTCAGTTTAATTTGTAATTCTAATACTGTTGCTAATTGATGAAGGCTAATGATAAGCCTACAGTGCCTGTAGACATAAAGCCATTTGTTTATTTTATTTTGAATGTCAGTAGTGTCGGACATAATGCAAAATGCAAATACCTGTGAGATCTTTATTTTATTGCTGCAGACCTTTCCTAGATAAAACACAGTGGGAAACCTGAGCCTCTTGTGGTTCCACAGAGCCCATTTGCATTCATATGTGATGACGTGAATGATCTTAGCAGTGCTCGGAATCAGGCAACACCAGTTTTGCAGTTTTACATCTTTGTCTAAATGGACAGATTGTGACCACTGTGGTAGTCACAGTCAGAAATACTGTTCACCATCCAATCAGGAAGACCACCTGCTTTGTAAAATCAAGTTTTTGATTTAGAAGCGCTTAATTTGCAATTGGGGAGGGTTTTTTTCTGAGCATTTGGACTGATTTTAGGACCATTTTTGTCCATTTTTTTTGAAGGATTGAAAAATTGTGTAGCCTAACTAATTGCACATATGGCAAGGCCGCATATGCTGCATAAGTACTTGATTATGGATGTTTGTGTGATTATTACCCTCAAATGTGGAGGACAGTGTAATCTGAAGTCTCAGTTCTACTTACTAGTGCTATTTGTTCTTTCACCTTCATCTGAATAAATAATAACAATATATGAACTGGCTACTCTATAAATTACCTGCACTCTAAAGATTTAAAGAGTGAATATTAATTTATGGGAGCATAGTTCAAATGGGATATTACAATCCCTTTATTAAATGGTCGGTTTTACGACGGTTCCACTGCCAACTTTCTAATGTTTTCTTTCACTATCAAAGAGTCCCTCTCTTCCTCCCTGAACCCTTTGTGAGACGGTGTTTTATCGCCAGGGAAATGCTTATATTGATATTCAGTCAGTTGCTGCTGTAAAATGTGCTGGTTTAAGTACAAGTTTAAGTATCCCTTGGAAAAGATTTGTCTGTAATCAGGTCAAGTACAGGTGCCATGAAATGTGAATATATATATATATTTTTTAAATTACTTTTCAATGAATTCCAGTGAGCTAAACAATACAGAAAAAAACAATACCCTTTTGTGATTATGAGGTTGTAATTCAACATTTAGCTGTTTCAGAAATCCTCATTGTTTTTTTTTATTCAAGTGATATAATATTTGTCTCATATACAGTATATCTTTTGGTACTGTGATCACTCAATTAGTCTCATTGCAACACAAAATGTCTTTGTTTATTCAGTTCTAATTGTATCACTTCACATGAAGATATAATGTTGAAAGGGGGAATGGGGATGGCAACAAATTTAATATTTATGTGAATAATCTATATTCAGTATTGTGTTTGCTTGATTTAATAAATACTCTCATTCAAGATTGTTAATAGTATCCCACTCTGCAAACAAAAGAGGGAAAATAAGACAGCTTTGGTTTTTGGAATAAGCAGAATGTTGCTTACTTTACAGAACGTCACAGTGACTCTTTAATGATACACACACACACACACACACACACACACACACACACACACACACACACACACACACACACACACACACACACACACACACACACACACACACAACAGTGGTGACAGATTTTTGGGCAATGTTAGGATTTAACCCCAATCAATCACAAACTAGAAAGGTTGAGTGTAAATGTCATCCAAACAGCAGGAGCTGGAACTGTTGGCTGGCTAAATACGTGTGTGTGTGTGTGTGTCTGTGTCTGTGTGTGCTCTCATTTGACTACATTTGTGGGGTCCAAAAACCGGGATTACAGTATACTTGTGGGGTCCGAATAGCGTTGTGGGGCCAAAATGCTGGACTGTTTAAGGGTTAAGACTTGTATTGGGGACTAGGGTTAACATTAGGTTATGGTTGGGGTGAGGGTACGGGTTAAGGTTAGGCATTTAGTTGTGATGGTTAAGGTTAAGGTAAGGGGCTAGGTAATGCATTATGTCAATGGCAGGTCCCTACAAAGATAGTGAGACGCTGTGTGTGTGTGTGTGTGTGTGTGTGTGTGTGTGTGTGTGTGTGTGTACACCATTTTCTACACTTGTTAGAGATCCTGTCAATGTTCCGAGCTTTGACCTAGGTACAATGACGGGTGAGGACCTTGAACACCAGGACACACACACACACACACACACACACACACACACACACACACACACACACACACACACACACACACACACACATTTTAGCCCTGTGCTTCCTGTCTGGTGTTGGCTAAGTCAAATTTTGAGTTGACATACAAATACCATTGCATTAAGCTCTTGCACATGGCTCTAAATCCCATTCATTCCAATGATACATTGACCTCACATTATCCATTTGGCAAATATGCCTATTTTTGTATTGCAGCATGACCTCACCCGCCATGTTTGTAAAAAAAACATAGCAATCTTCCAATCATTTGGCAGTGGAGACTTTGGCCTGCCTGAGAGAATTCGAAGATATATATACCCAATGTTTTCTTTTTGAACAGCCCCCTGTTTTTTGTCTCTCCTCTTACGCTTCATTTTCAGCCTGCAGATGGGGGCAGGGTCTTGTTAAAAATAGCCGAGCAGCATTTAAACAGTGGTATGTGTTGGTGTAAGGGGGTTCAAAAAATGAAGAGCCATTACACTGCACTTAAATGCATTTTGTCTTGACTTGTGGCTGCTTATCGAGTTACGCCCCACCACTGCTGGGCCGTTTTGAGAAGATTCCATCCAGCCTCTCAGGGCTAAGAATACACCGCGACTGCTGGAGTCATCCCATTGGAAATGCCTCATCCTTACTTCTTGAGTACGCTGATTAGAGCTAAATGATTATCTCTCTGTGTGTCTGGTGTGATTGTGCACCACCCGCTGTTAAACAGTGTGTTGTTTGCTAAACAAGGGGCAAATGTGTCGAGTCCCTAATGAGTGTGTTTTAGCAGCCCTCATGATTCCCCCTTGCATTGTGATATCCCAGGGATTGCTCAGCATTGTGACTAGTCTTATCTGGGTCTAATCCCGATTTGTTTGGTATTAGCCCGCTCACTTTCTCCCTCTTTCTCTCTCTTTCCTTTTATGCAGACATTTGTCCTCACCCTGCTCTTTTCCTTTCATCCAGTTCTGAACTTCCTGTCCTTTATTGTCCATTCTTTCATTCACTTCATGTTTTCTGTTCTCTGCGCAGGAAAACTTTGTTCCTTGGTGTGAAGACAAAATGTCAATGTGAACTAACAAGAGCTGGGCTATAATTTAATTATTTTTATTTATCAAAATGTTTCCACTGGGACATATTGTGAAGATCTTATAATGGTATTGTTTGGGCACAGTTTGGCCAATTTGTTTGGTTTGTTTTAAACACATGCACAGTTTAGTCTCATGTAATGCACTAAAATGGAAGACAGTTCACTTCAGTTCAGTTTGATTTACAATTGCTTTATCATGATAAATATCGATATTGGTATATATTACCGTACAGCTTTAAAATAAGCTAATGCAGTCAGTCGGTGCGCTAAGGCAATCATATCAAATACACAAAGATTATAAGGGCAAGGTGACGCAAAGCCAACTCAAATTAAAGTGTACAGTAGCTGAGTTTAAGCTACAAGTAACCACAGACCAGCTGAGTGGTGTAATGTGACACTTTCTTGAAATTCTCAGTGAATAGCACTGAACAAAACTACTTGCTTTCCTCAAAAGTTTTCTTCCTCTGTGTTTCACAAATCATAGCTTATCTCTAGATCCCCCCAGCATGTGTGTACAGTATGTTGAGGGGGCACACACACACACACGCACACACACACACACACACAGACCAATTCCCAATCTGCAGCTGCTGCTGATGGCTCATCCTGTCCAGATATGATAAGCAGACAAACTGCTCTGTCCCCTGGGCTGTTTGTCTGTCTCCGAAACCAACAGTGGTGTGAAGTGGCAGCGTGACTCTAAACTCCCTCTACCTGCTTCCCCTTTCATCAGGCCGCCAGTTCAAAGCCTTGGCTCCATCTTCACTTCAATCTCTCCCACTCCTCCCTCCCTCCCTCTTATCGTCTTTCTCGCTGTGTTTCGTCATTACCACAAAGATGGGCACGCAGTGTCTCATTAAAACGGATTAGAGACATCTCCTCGTCTCAGAGGGGCCGAGCGGGACATTTCTCCTCTTTAGTCACCCCCCACCCTTTTTCTCTCAGAGATCAGGTTCTTTGATTTGGCCAGATAAAGACCCCTTTCATGTCGATGGGGACGGTTAGCGATTACACTGTCAGACCCATCGTGTTGGTGAGTTTGACAAATTTGCAGCGCTAGGTGGGGTGGCTGTGAGGATTGTACTATAGGGGGTGGGTTTACAAGGAGATTCACCATAATTGAGCTGTCATTATCCTGTGACCCTGCCAGGCGCTAGTACGTAGTACTCACCAGTTCTTTATTTGTTTATTACTTGGCTAACTTTCTTTGTGAGTATGATGGATAGAAAGAGAAAGAGGGAGAGGGGGGAGAGTGGAAGCGGGGTACCAGTCCCAAGATGGATGCCTCTGCTTATTTGACCACCTCTCTTGAGTGCTGCTGTCCATGAAAATTGGCTCTACTACATCACTGCTGCAAGTTTCTTTTCTCACCCAGCTCCTTCCTGGTGCAACACAATTAGGCCCATATCACCGGCTGCTATTTATTTTCATACAAAATGAAAACTGGTGGCATGTTGATTACTGAACTCCCCAGAGACAAAGGGGCCACTATTGGTGTGGTTTAATTTCATTAAGTAGAGTGTGGCGCACAGAATAAATATATTCAGAGCTCCCTCTCATTGCAGGACCTCAATTTACCTCAGACACTCTGTATGCTAAACAAATCCTTAGATGTTACAGTTGTGGAATTGGAACAAATCTCCTGAAATGGTTTGGTTAAAATTAGGCACATTTCTATGACCTTAATACATTTGTTCTCTAGTGTTTCTTCTTGTCTGACATGATGTTTCTTGTTTGTTCTGGTAGTCTCAGTACAGTACCTGGTTGTGGTTGTTGTTGTTGATGAAAAATAAATAACTATTCTCTAAACGTACTTCTCATTATTCAGCTGATGATGAAAGGGTTCAAATTTATCATGTTTATAGGTATTTTTTTGACAAATATGTACTTTGCTCAAATAGCTGTACAACCATTCTACTAACTATGGGCTGTAAATTTCAGATGTGGGTTAGAAAGATGTTGTCTGGAGTGAGTGAGGGAAAGGAAAGTCTTTTCCTGGCAGGATAGTGTGACTGGGTTAGCCCAGAGATTTTGATGAAGGAAGCAAAAGCCCTGCTTGTTAAACCTGGAGTCAGATTGGTTGAAGCGATGAGTAGTGCAGAATATGTGTGTGTGTGTGTGTGTGTGTGCGCTCACTTGTTTGTGTGTGTGCGCTCACTTGTTTGTGTGTGTGTAGGTGTTGGAGGGGTCTTGGCTAAAACATTTCAAGATGGCCCATTAGCCGGCGCAGGCCCGTCCCCTCCCGACACTAGGATTCCTCTGTGCTGACCCCCTCTCCTCCAGCCCTCCACCTCTCAGCCCCTCTGTCCCAGAGGCCCCCAGCCTCATCCTGCCAAGTGTACGGTTCCAAAGTAACGATGAAGCTGCCTGCGTGTGAAAATATTGAATTGCAAAAACATCCCTGGGTGAGAGGGTGTGTGAATGGAGCTTTCAGCGCCGGGCCCGACCCTGGCCCTGCGCTACTGACTGACGGACAACAAATGGCATTTTGTGTCCAGAGTGAGGGGGGACAGAGGCAAAAGAGTAAAGAAAATGAGAGACACAGAGAAACTGGAGGGGGGAGGGGGGGTCCTGAGGTTTTTCAGGCCTCTTCATTCTGGGGCCCTATATTCAGGTCTGAAATGCCTTATCACATGCCCTGTCTGACCTTTGGCCCCTACTCAGCTAAGGCTGTCAGGCTGCACTCCAACAGGGAGCACAAAGCCTCACAGCCTCAAAGGCCACCATTCACCCCCCTGTGCAGCCGTACTCCAAACAGTAATAGGTAAAAGTAATGTCAATGACCTCCACTTTTCCTCACGCTACAGGAGGGCAAAACTCTTAAGATTCCCTGATAATGTCAAGAGGTAGAGGGTGGCCATTTTGGCTCCTTATCCACTGCCTCTACTTAACTCCCATGAGATGATTAGTAAAGCAAACTGAACTTCTTCTTTTGTGGCAAAACTATTCTTTTGGTTAAAGAGACATTTTATATTTTCATGCCTCCAAAATTGATGGGAACTGAGATGGAAAATTATGGAAATGTTAAAAAACAACATGGTTTTGCACTGGGAATATAGTTGTATAACTCAGCTGAGAAGTGTTTTTGTGTGTGTGTGTGTGGGGGGGGGGGGGGGGGGACATTCGTGAATTTCTGATGTCTCAGCGGACTGACTGGGTCACAGTATGACCGTAACCTCCTGTCTCGCTTTGCAACCCACACACTGCATCTCTCTCTGTGTCTCTCTCCTGACCAGTCGTAGGATTCTTTCTTCCCTTCTCTTTTTCTCTTTTTCCCCTCCTTCTCTGGAACACTGGAGTTTCTCTCTCTCTCTCCGGTCTCCTTTGAAAAGATGCGGCGTCTTTGTCCGGCCTGATAAAGGATGCCATAGTTCCCCTTTTCCCCTTCTTTGTGGCCCGGGGCTGGCGGCTCCTGTAGAAGTGCAAATGGTATCCTCTCGGAGGGGCTATCCCCGCGGGCCCTGGAGGGCCCTCTCTCTCCTCCAGGCTTGGCTAATTACCACCCTGCTCCCCCTCACAGCCCCCACCAGCTCCTTGGTCCCTGGAACTATGGACGGCACATTCCCACAACCAGCACCTGGCCTTCTTTTCTCCTGGCCTGCTTTGATGGCTGACACCCCAGCCTACCCCTCCCTCCCTCCTTCCTCATCCTCTTCTTCTTTCTGCCCCACTACCTCATGTCTCTCTCTCCCTCCCTCCCTTTAACGTCTCCCTCTCTTGCATCTCTCTCTCACTGACTCTCATTATTAGAGGTTTTAAATTGCTTTCTGACCCTGACAAACTGCTCTTGTTGAAAAGGGAGATGTTGAAGAGGGAGGGCAGCGGATGTGAGCAAGAAATGGAAGAGAAGAGGGAGGCAGTAGAAAGTTGTAATGTTTTTTATCTTAGGGTTAGGACAAAATATCGATATGGCAATAGTATATCATTGCTCTAAATAGATTTCACTGCTGCCTGCATCGCTACTTCATGACTCCTCGAGGTGGTGCTCAACACTTGAATGAGGGAAACTCAAACATAAAATAACTAGCCGAAGAGGTTTTCAACAGAATGGCGGACAGCAGTTTGAAGAAAATATCAGATGCCCCAGCCATGTTTACGTCCAAAGACTGGACCCATAGCTGTCCTATAGTTCTGTAATTATATTTTACAGACTGAAAAACGTGCTGCAGGATTTCTGTTTTCTAACAGATTGTACTTAAAATAAACTAGTTAATAAAGATAGAAAACCTGCACTTAACCTTTTTACAGGCCTTTTATATTCATAGTTAGACCCATATTGTGATGTATCATTATAGGATTGTCTAGCAATATTTTGTTTATCAAATTATCAGAATTGCTGTACGGTGACATCTGTATCATGAGCCGTGTGTCGTTTGGGGGGTACCCTGTGATTCCCACCCCTAATGTATCTATTTTCAATTATATATTTGGTTGTGTGAGTTCACAATTTGGGGTTTGGTACCCAACCAGTCACAAACCTCAAATTGCCCCCCAGGGAGACTGTATGAGATATTTTAGAAAAAAAGGGGAAAAAAGCATGTCCAGTGTACACATCCCATTCTCAGCCTAAATCTAACTACTTGTTTCACATGTTGTTAAAACAGGAACAAAAAGGTGTTTTTCTCTCATCTTATATGTATATGGTTGGTATATCTTGCAGAGTTAAAGAGGGACAAAAAAAACTTGACCAGTGGTTGACAGAGATGAAGTTGATGATTTTGAACGATCTCTCTCTCTCTCTCTCTCTCACACACACACACACACACACACACAAAAACACACAAATATCTAATTTAGTTGCATATGTGCATTCTACTAGCTGTAGGCCTAATCAATAACTTGCCCCAGTGGATTTGACCAATTCATAGCTTGCCTTTGTGCAGTCTAGCAATCCCAGCGAGGGCATTTGGACAGCTTTCTGAGGAAAACAAATAGCTCTATTACAAGCTTGTTCTCTGTGATGCTCAGTGTCCCAAAGGCAAAGTGCATGGCCTCTATTAATTATGTGTTCTCCACACAGGAAAAGGAGAGGTTTTCCTCATAACACAGGTTCACCTGGCAGCGTCTAGAAAGAAGAGGGGTGCATTAACTTACAAATGAAAATTAGTATTTAGGAAGGATATTGTTTGATTGTCATGTTTACATATTTGCAATTTTATAAATCGGTTGAATATATTGTATCCGTACTATATGATGACAAAACACATATTTCAGTGATGAAACTGTATTCTTACGTTTAGTCTAATTATCGGTCCTCCCTAAGCTTTTAAAAAGACGGCATGCGTGATAGAACGAGGAAGTCATTGGTAGTTTTTATTTTTCCATTAAAAAAAAAACAACATACAAAACATGCACACAAAAATTCCCTTTTCAGCAAAGCAGTGGTTGCATGTCCTGTATAGACTTCAACACAACACAGACAGAAGCAGTGGGTGGGTCTGTGAGCTGCACACACCCAGACCAGTTACACCAGTGTACCAGAGTCGAGGCTTTGGTTTGTAAGACTGGGAGTAGCTCAGTTAGTATACAGTCAACATTATTCCCTTCCAAACTAAATGTAATTACATTAAGGAATGTGTGATGATTATTGTGTCCAACTAACAGCTATTGCGGCCGTCATAGTTGGTTTCATAAAGCATGACTGATTTAATCCTACTTTCTTTCAATGCCAATTACATCTTGTCTCAAACATCGTCTGCCATCCAGTCTGGACATCCTAAGTATCTCTCTGTTACTGCCCTTTCTCAGCCACAGCTGCCCTTTCCTGTACAGTTCACACATCATCACCTATAGGATTCAAATGATGTCATGAACTGGGCTGCTTCTTTCTTGTCGGTCTCAACCGCAACGAGCATTGACTGGCTGTTACGTCTAAGTTGGATCATCAACGAATTGAAGTGAAAGTCCACTCTCAATATCAATTTGTGATATTTGATGCGTTCTAGTTGATTAATTTGCTCCATTGAAATGAGTCTCTACTGTAGCATTGTAGTGGCATTGTAGTAGCATTAGTCTTCAGTCACACTTCTGATTTGGTATCAGAGGTACTACCAGTGGAAAAATTGAAATCTTCTTTTATACTATGTTGTATTTTTCTCTGTTGCTGAAACAAAATGGTGACTTTTCAAGTGCATCGTTGGACAGCCAACCAAGGGGAGGCATTTACCATTCATGTTTTTAAAAGGTGAATCAACCACTTCATGGTCTCTTAATCCTGAGGTGGTACATTTAGACTTACTGTAGTCTGATGTCTCTCTTCCTCTCCACCTCTCTCCTCATCAAGACTAGCCACATCCTCTCTGTCGAGTACAGAAAAGGAAATAAGGAAGAAGTTTCTGAATTGGGTTTTTATGAGCGGTTGAAACGGCCACTTCTGTGTTTTTTGTCTGTACGCTCAAAGTTCCTGAGGTTTTTTAAACATGTCAATTTAGGGGGGGGTGTTACTGTTACTTCTTAACAAAACGTCTCACACACACACACACACACACACACACACACACACACACACATACTGACAGAGGCATCTTGTTTTTCAACGACACTGAAGAGCACTAAGTGTTGAGAATGGCACGGTGAAGCAGTGACAAGGCAAACAAAAGATGGCAGGTGGTTGAGACTGCCGCTGGCCTTGGCTCAATTTTAAGACACTATTTTTATTTATTTTTTTATACACCCAATGTCTTTTTTAGTTTGCATGACATAGATAAGTTGCTGTTCTAAGACTTGTGAAGTAGAGCCCACTGTTTTGGGGTTATTTTTTGTTTGTAACAAGAGCTTTTTTTCTTTTTCTTTACATTCTGCTGATATGTTATACAGTTCTACAGAATGAGAGTTTTTTCAATAGGGACTTTCTACATAAAAAAAACAACTATGTATTGTATATTATCAGGCTAAAGGGACAAATGTTACAGATCCCCAGGTTTACACTTTTCTTCTGACTGATATATATTTTCATGTGTCTGTCTGTGGCTCTCTCTCTGCTTTGCCCTGTTCATCTGCATTGCTCTCTCCCATTTTAATTAAAACTAGGTGTGAGGTTTGCCGTCCTGTCTTTTGACACCTCGCTATTTATCTGTCGGACGCAGGCTCAGGGCAGGACCCACGGAAAAGAAGGGCAGATTTTTGTTTTTAGAGAACTGCAGGGAACTTTGATGCCAAGTTCCTCTGCGGCAAAAGGCAAGGCCCCGACCCAGAACATCTGAGAGTACTTTGGTGAAATAACAGCAAATGTTTGTTTTGTATTGTATGGCACGCTGCTGGCGGAGCGCTAAAGCCCCTTCTTCCAGCGCCTAAAGCACCTCTTAATAATATAGTCAAGAATAACTCCTTCACCTTAATCTTCCCCTCCAATTACTGCACTCAGGGCGGGAAATTAGCAGCAGGCCCATGCACTACCCTCTTTCTTTGACATCTTTAATTGCAAGTGCCTCCTTCTCACTCTCCTGCTCTTCTTCTCTGTCCATCACCTAATCCCTCCCTTGCTGCTTACATTTTAGTTTCCTATCCCTCATCTCTCTGTGTGGTGGGCCAGATGAACTCTACGTACCAGGGGGGAACGACATTTTATTGGGTCAGTATTAGAAGCAACATGTGGCTAATGGGTGGCTGCATTTTCCATGGTCTGGTCCTCATCAGTGAAGAGAAGGGGCCTAAACAACTAAACATGGCCGTTGACAATTGATACGAGTCCTTTAAAGTGGATCTGCTTGGTTGAAGAGGGGGTGGGGCGGGGCGTGTGAGAGTCTGTGTGACCGAACACACGCACATTTATGTGCACATTTGCCTTTGCACTTTAATTAGGACGCTAACAGACGCATACTCACGCATGCACACCAGCACAATATCCTTTTGGGGAGCATTTATACAAGAATGTGTGTGTCTGTGTGCATTTGTCCCCTGTGTCCAGGAGTGTAACCCACACCTGGAGTACGGTAGCGGCGGTAGCTTTGAGCGTGGTTCGTCCCGCCGTCTGATCCTCGTAACCAGAACTCTCCTTTACTGCTTCCTGTCCGCTTGACCCACCTTCCCTCTTGCCTGCCTGCCATCTGGGACACACGCACACACACACACACACAGACGCACAAACACCCACACACACGCACACACACGTACACACACACAAACGCACACGCACACACACACACACACACACACACACACACACACACACACACACACACAGTTAGGACAGGGGTCCTAATGCTCTAACCTATGTCTTTCACGTACGACTGCACCTTTGAAACCAATATCACACAGAGGATAAATGGACAATAAATGGACTGCACCATCTATGTTCTCAACTTCTCTCTCTTTTCTTTTTTTCTGACATAAGGAATCAAAACCTGTTTTTTTCCTCTTAAGGCACTATTTCTAACAATTACAGTTTTATTCAGAGAGTAGAGCAGAGTCGAACAGTTTACATAATGTTCTTGTATGGGCGATTTCAAATGAATCCTATTTAAACAGGTGGGACAACTGATACAAACTGAAATGTCTAGTTATGCAGGTACAAGAGCAACCACAGATAATTACAGATCTCTCAACTTTCACTTTCATTCTGTTTACAAGTACTTTGAATTTTAGTAGTCTTTAGTTTTTCATACTAGGATGACTGTTGAAATGTTTACAGTTCTCGTCCTGTTACGGTTTGGGTGCATCAGCATCTATCATATTTCTAAGGAGCCTGAGATCAGCCTGACGTCCTTTTGCAAGGTGTAATGGTCAAAGTTAATTAGGCCTTGTTCTTTTTCTTCTTAAAATACACTTTTGTAATACTGTTTTCACAATTAACAACAGTACTCCGGATCAGAAATTGTTTTCATGTTCATTATTAATAGGAAGTAGTAGTGTTAGTATGACTAAAACTAAAATTCTTTGTTATACTAGCTTCAAAGCCTAGAGGTCCCTTTGTGTGTTTTTAAATGACATACCTGTTTAGATAGCGTTTCTGAGCAGGGGGTACTGGGTTTTCAGTAACAGGGGTTCTGGTTGACACTTTGACCACTTCCTCCGGTCTTCATACCGTCATTGTGTTCAAGATCAGATCACACACGCACACACCACAGGTGGAAGGGGTAGTGTCAGGTGGAGCGGGGGACAATGCAGGGATGCGTAGCAGCGAGCCAACGTGGTGTCTGTGTCAGGGACAGCGGCAGCGCGCTCCTTTCAGCTGCTCCTCTCCTCTTTCATCACTTACTGTCACAGAGTGTGTGAGGAACATTGCTGGCCAAAGAAATCTACAGTGCCTGAACCAAAGTGGCACTTTTGACACTGGTGATCTTATTTTCTTGAGATATATTGCTTAATAAATGTAAAAGTTAATCAATGTATTGTTTCTATATGGTTGTCACTTTGCTTTCAGAAATACCAGACAAAGTTCTACTAGAATTGATGAAACCTACTGAATTGACAGTTATTCAATATGTTTCTCAATCATTTGCCTAAGCACCTGTTGGTATACAGGTATGTAAAGAATGCTTTTTATTAAGAGGTCTTAAGCCATTTCACTTTTGTGGTCCAGACCTAACCAACATTTCTGTGCTAATTAAGGCCCAAACACAAAGAAGCCGAGATGATAAAATGACTAAGATAGAGTGTTGACAGCTGCCGTGAATTATAAATATATTTTAACTGGAATTCAGAACTTAATGATGGTACTGATAACGATTTGATTGTAAGTCACCACTGTTAGAATTGTCTCTTGGATAAACAGCTGGCATAAAGCATCTGAAAACTCATTCATGTACCTGTTCTCAATGAAAGGGAATAAATAGAATTGTTTTTAGAGGTTGCTCATGGGGCAAAAAAGCAGAGCGGGAAAGAATGGGAAAAAAAAGACAACATATTTATTTTCAATGTTGCAGGTGCCCAATCACAGCTTATTGTTTTTTTTGGATGACTCTTTTACTTTAAAGAGGGCAATTTATGTCCCTCTCCAGAGGCGAGGGCTGAAGTGCATTGCTTATTTTAGCAGGGTTTCGTGGTCTTGACTTGTGGTGACATATTAATTGAGCAGTTCCTCTAAAGAAAAGAAAGGCTAGTGTCACGATTAGTTTGATGTTGTTTGTAGAGCTATGAAAATTGGTTTTGTTTGGCTGGAAAGCTCTGGAAAGGTGTTTATTTACACATCAGAATGTTTCAAATGGCAACTGGTCTCTCTCCCGTTTTCTGTATTGGTGTTTGTGTGTTACGGTGTGCATGTTGGGATGCATACAGTATATGCAGTGTTTGCTTTCTTATGTGCCATGCTTCGGAGAGACAGAGAGGAGGTGAGCACAACAGTTTCATCATGTCACCTGCTTCTTGAATTTCGACATAGCTTGTTGTCCTTGCTGTCCTCTTCATCCATTATTGACCATGGTCGTTCACACCAGCCTCTAGACGTTGTTACAACTCCTGTGTGTACAATCAAACCACTGGGGTGTGCTTGCGTGTGTGTGTGCACACACTCATCAGTGTGACTGAGGTGACCACTGCATTGTCATCAGGATAATTTACAGGTTTGTAACTTGTTTCCTCTGCACTGGTGTGAAGTTGAATGTTAGGTCCTACAACACTCTTACACACACACACACACACACACACACACACACACACACACACACACACCTAGAAATATGTTGACTGTACCTTTGTAGTTTATTTCCTGAAACTCAGTTGCAGGAGCATAGCAGTTCAGCCTAGCTGATGAGTGAGGGGAAGTAACTGCTCAGCCACGTATCTGAACATGGTTACCAAGACAACAATTGTTTTATTATAGCTGGCATTTCTGTGAAGGGGACCATTAAAATAACAACATGAGGCCTCAACAAATTAGCCAGTTGGAAAGCTGGAAAAATGACACATTTGTTCTGTATTTGTTCTAGAGAGAGAATACCTTGTCTTGGGAATAGACAAATCAGAGTCTGCTTTCCACCTTTATTTTCCATCTTCTGTGAATTGAAATGGTATTTTTAAGAGGCATCATGGAATATGTAGGGATAAGTAAATTGTAGTGTATTTTACAACAGAGGATGCATTGTGTGTTTGTTTGCTTTAGCTGTCTGGAGTAAAGATAATGTTGATCTATAATTTAGACACTGCAATAGGGCTTGACTAAAATAAAAAAATAAGAAAGTATAAAAACACAGAAACAGGCATGCACACATAAGCACATACATGCACAGTCAGGCTCAACCCTGTGTACGCACTTTCTAAACTAAAGCAGGCAGTTCAATTTTTTTTTTATGAAGTAAGACTGCTCTCTCTCTCTCTCTCTCTCTCTCTCTCTCTCTCTCTCTCTTCGCTCTCTCAACTGAAGTATCAATAATAAGATTTATCTGTCTTCCCCCACAGCCTTGATTCAATTATCTCCATCTCTCTCCCTCTTTCTCTTCCTCTGGCTCCCTCCCTATTTGCCCCTCCACTGTGGATCCGTTTCCAATTGAAGGCAGGTCATGCTTTGTGTTTCTATTTGTCATGACAGGGTTCCTTAACGAGTGGAGGCTCCCTTCCACCGCGGCTTAATCTGATCTGGAAAGAAGGGAGGGGGGAGGGAGGGAGGATGAGGTGGTGGTGGGGGGGGGGGGGTAACCAGGTAAAAGTGGGGTCACAAGGAGTTTACCTTCAACTCCTTATTGTCTGCATTTCCCCTTTTTTAGGAAAATTAGATTTGTGTGATCCCTCCCCCCCAAAGTGTGTTTTGTGTCCAATCTGAAGCCTTTGAAGTTTGAAGGGTCCCCTGCCCCTCCACACATCCACCTCATCCAGCCCCCCCTCCACCAACCACCCACTAACCCCCAAACGCCAATACCCCCACCTTATCTGGCCTCCACCTACTTCCAGACATACCTCATTACCTGAGGCTGTATTGAAAGAAAGAGTGGCGGCTAATCAGATTGACTCTGCAGGTATTCTGCCATCAGAGGAAGTGGCGGCCATTGAGGGGTCACTGGTTTAATGTTAGGCTTCAGAAGAACGTCATGAAGTGTAAAAAAAATAAATCTGTGAAATAATCTTGAGAAAAACCAACTGCAGCCTTTCCATTTCAAGTGGTGTTCAGGCTACATATCATGTTCTAAAGAACACTCCACTTGATTTAATGCTACAAAAAAAGCCCCAAATGCTGCAAAACAGTTTTTACACTTGGCTAAGTAAGAGAAATTTTCATATCGAGAAACAGTGTGATAAAGGCTGATGGAAACACATTTTACAAACAAACCTTGTATACGTTGCGATACCTCTGAGTCTTCTGCTGTAGATAAAGCAGTATCACCTTGCTGCCGCTGAGCGTTACATGCCGACACTCCACCAGAAAGCCAAAAAAGAAATAAAATACAAAATCAATTAAAGTATGTGATTTATCAGAGTTACTGAAGCATATTTAATTACCGGTATGTAATCTTACATCTTCTTAAATATGCTTGCACAAAGGTAGTTTTTCAAAGCACAAATTTACATTTTTATTTTGCTTAAAATTTCAGAAATTGACTTAAAACTTCTCTTAAACTCTGAAACTACTGGTTCTTTGAGTTAAACTCTGAGGCATCCCATCAAAGCACCCACATGGAGAGCGGGTAAGGTACAGAGTAAATTCAGAGAGACAGGGTTGAGTCTGTTTACAATTGGCAGGTCTGGAGTGTGAACATCTTGGGGTGAGCCTCTGGCTAATTTCACAGAAGCTGTGAATGAAGTATTTCTTATGACCTGCCCTATGCAAATGGCTGCATGCATACACACACATGCAGTTAAGTATGCACATGCACAGAAAAACACACACTTTCATTTACACACACATCACTTGTTAGTGTACATGAGGGATGAAGCCGGGCAGCACAGCTGTTGAAGCAGCCAAAGGCATTAGCTGGTACAGTTCAGCAGCTTTGCACTGGCCCAATGTGTGTTGAGGAAGGGGGGTGGGGGGGGCTTGTTTTTAGGCTTGCTGACCATTTGCAATGCTCTTGGGTTTCCTCAAGGAACATAGGACATGTGATAGATACCAAGCATATGTCCTATTGCTCAGCACCGGACGGGAATTGCACAATTTTTAAATTAGTGAGAAGGAGGCTGGATGCCCATTTGTGTTGGGTGGATTACATGCTGAGGAAAACTCCCCTGGCCGGGCCTCTTCCTAGATACTGGAAAACAAAATCTATGTCAAATGACAAATGAGTTACCATGTGTTGCTTTCTGTGTCTATTTAGCTGACAGTTTTGTTCAGAGTGAGCTGTTGTCAAAGAATAAGCAGATAGAATTTGAGCTCAACAGGACACATGGATCCTTGTAGGAGTCAAAGGTGACTTTTAACTTAATATGGGATACTTTCTACAACCACAAGACCACCCTGATGCCACATTAGCACAGTGGTGTCTACTCATCTACAATGCTGTTTGACACACACAACTATTGGCATATTTATGATCTGTGTTGTGATGGCAGTAGATTCATGAATTGTTCTCTTCTACAGCCTGGCTGTAAAAGTTGGCCAGTTTGGAGAGTTTCAAAAAGAACATCAATTTTTTTTACATTGTATTATTGAATTGACCTTTCAAATCTCACAAATCACACGTTTTATCCCATTTTATTCTTTATTTTTGGACAGGCAATTGCAACTGAAAAGAGGATAACATCTTGTTTTATTTGTTGTGAATACAGATGTGTTTCCTCTCTGTGGTTGTAATGATGATTTTGTGTGTGTGCGTGTGTGTGTGAGTCTGTGTGTGTGATAGAGAGAGAGAGAGAGAGAGAGAGAGAGAGAGAGACAGCTCTTTTGATCTTTCTACAGTGTGACTGAACTTTCCTGCCCTTATGTGGCTCTGCCTTTGAGGCTGCAAACATACTGGAGTAGGACTCAAAATTGTCATGAAGGCCATAAAGTGGTGCATATACTGTATTTGTGTGGGGGGGAACAAGCGATAGAAAGAATCAACATGTTTTATTGTGTGTGTGTGTGTGTGTGTGTGTGTGTGTGTGTGTGTGTGTTGGCAACTGGCAATCTTTGGTGAGCGTCTTCTGGCTTTGGCTCTGTGTTGACCTCTCACCCAAATTAAACTTCCACAGTTCTCTCACTCTGCTCTCCTCCCTCACTGCCCACTGCAAGGCACTTTTATTTTCACATGGCCGACTTCTCAGGGAACACACTCATATTTGTGGCTTTTGGGGTTGGCAGCAGAGTGTGCTGTGCCTGTCAAAGTTTTTTCACTCCGACTTACCCCAGCACCCAAATTGAACTGTTCAGTCATTTCCTGTCATCCCCCCTCAACCACCTCCCTTTCCCATATTTGCCAATAAATGTCAAATTTCACTGTTGAGTCCGCCAGGGCAAAACATCATGTCCTGTAGTACGTCTTTTCCTCTGTATAGTAGTCGCCCATGCTGACTGTATAAAGAAAGTTACCCTCCAAAAACATGATCACTGAAAACCTCTCATATCCAGATAAGAAATTAACAGACGGCTCATGAAGACTCCTGAGGAATAAATTGGTTGAATGACCTACAGAGAAAAAGCAAAACATTTGGTCTTATTGACTACCTGTAAAAAAACATTAGCATGAACTCATTGTTAGAAGAATCCTTCACGTATAGGCCTGTGCTCATCCAAAGAATATCCCAGAATGTAAGAGAGAAAGAGACAAGCAGAAAGAAAAGGAAAGAGCAAGATGGTTATCTGAAGTGAGGTCAGAAATGAAACATGTCATAGCAAATTAGAGCCATGTTGTTTGAATTACTCTGGCCGGCTTCTTAAAGAACAGCCTGCCTGTGGAAAAAAAAAAGCAAAAAGCGTGTATTAAGAAAGAAAAGCGCGAGAGGCAGGCACAGGGAGAAATGGGAAAAAGAAAAGACAGGAGAGGTAATTTACAGTGGGACCAAAACAGATAAAGACATAGGAAGATATGAAAAGAAAGAATAACAGTACAATTTAGCAAGAGAGAAAACAGAGGAAAGGAGAGAGAGGCGTGACAGAAAAAAATAATGTTTTCTCTGGAACAAATAATGTGACTTGGGCTGAGTCATTGGCCTGCCGAGGAATGATGATGATGATGATGATCATGAGAAGAAACCTTGGATGCATTCCTGCTTCGAGCTAAGTTTGGGGCATCATTTACCAGACTACTGGAGAGGGGCCCCTGTGTATGTGTGTGTATGTGCAATAATAACCACATTCTCTAAGCATCTTCGGCCACCGGGGGCCTGTTTTTATAGCTGGGAACAGGGATGGGCCAACACTCGTTAGGAAGACTATTTCGGAAGATGGGAGGGAGAAAAAAACTGGAGGGCTTGAGGGGAGAAGGATGACCAGAAGGGGGGTGTGCAGAGGGACAGGGAGCCCGCAGGCTCACACACTGGCCGATTGCAGCGTGTTACACGAGAGATGAGCTGGTTTTCTCTTGGAAAATGGCCTCCTGAGACTGAGATTCACGTAGGCTTCCCAGACAGCATCTCACAACTCTGAAACAGTGAGAAGCATGTGACTAGTCTGAAAATCCTTCTGATAGAATATATCAAAGAAAATTTCTTCTCATAATGTTACCCTTATGCAATTATGAAATCACTCAATATCACTTCTCTATTTTGTTTTAAAACGTCATGTTTTTCATCTTTCACTGTCCTCTCCAAGATTACCTTCACATGTGATGTGTCTATCTTCCTAGCAAAGATAGACACATCACATAGCATATTGTGTAGCCTCAAAGACAGGTAATGGATGCAAAACACACACACACACTCACACATACACACACACACAAAAAAAGCAGGGATAAGCTGAGCTGGTAATCTTCCCTTCAACAAAGGAATGCATTTATGAGACACGTGTGTTTGTCAGTTGCTGGGTGCCTGTATGTGTGTGTAGATGTGTGGGGCTGTAACTGTGTATTTGCACGGCCACAGCGTAAGTATCTCATTTTTCGTTTGTATTGTGTAGCAGTCTACCACAGTGCAAGTCATGCCATCGTCAACATGAGGGACGACAGGCGTCTTTGAATAGCAGTAGTGTGCTTTGGAAGACATCAGGCGGTGAATCCATCACTTTACCACTGACAGGCCCTGCGATGGGAAATAAATATTTACTCTAAGCTTCCCCAAATCACATCCAGAGATTTCTCCTTGTGCTTTCTGTCTCTTCTTCTCTTGTCCTCAGTTTCTGTCCCTCTGTATTCCAGTCAGTCCGTCCCACTTCTGCTTTTTTTCCTGATTCTGTCCTTCTCTGTTCTTTCTCTTTTGATTCCCTTTTCTTTATCATGGTCCCCCACATAACACACGGCAAAGCAGGGGCCCATATAGATGTGGAACACAGGTCATGTTTCCACTCAAACACACACACACACACACACACACACGGAGGTACAAACATATACACAAACATGCCCACATACACACACACACACACACGGTCAGCCTGAGATATCCATCTGGGGTTTGTCATGTCAGACATGGCCCATGTCTCTCTCTTCTGTAATTATGGCAGTATTTATTTTTTCAGATCATCCCGCTGGGTTAGGAGCGTCCCATGGTGTGGTTTGGATGTGGAAACACACTCCGCTCAAGACATCCAGCTTAGCAGAAAAAAGGGCTCACAGTACATTGACTAGAAATTGGTAACCCATAATTCAGAGATTTAATGTAGTGTGGAGGAAGTGTGTGTTTGTGCACGGCTGTAAATGCAAGTATAAGAGAAAGGGAATGACTGGCTGTAACTTTTCACGGTGCAGTAATGGTTCGACATATTGAGTCCCGCCAATGCCAAGAGAAAAGATTTGATATTATAACGTCTCATTGCATTACATAACACTTGTGACCCACCCATAATGACTGACTTAGTTCTGAATGTGTAATGTATTTTTAAATTCAGACCTTGGTGGCTCGCACCAGTCTGTCTGTCAATTTCCAGTCACAACTTGAAGTATCATATAATTGGTTAATTAGATACATTTCGGGTATGATTGTACGTTCAGACATTACATGCCTTATGCTAAATGAGTCTGTCCTACACACACATTTCTTGTACTGAAACTATTAGTCAACTAACTGATCAGTCCATTGAAATCGAAAAAAACAAGCAGTTTGTTTACCAACTGAGTTATAAGCAAATAATATAATTCTCTTTTGGCAACTGCAATTCTTATAGTTTATTAGTTTTGTCTCTTTTCATATGACACAACTTATTTGCTATGTGTTTTTGCAGAGACATGGGGAGGTGATGACAATGCAAGACAAGTCCACAGGCGACCAGACAGGTTTAGTCAGCCATTGCATTGCAAGAACATTCACTCAAAACATTCACCTATTGTGTAGTACCTAGTAGCAACACAATGTACAATTTAGGTTATAAGTAATACATGTTATGTTGTCATGTTGGGTTTAGGTAATTTGATTAAACAGAATTGTTAGACCTGTCTAATTGTTAATGTTGCACATGTGTCTTAAAGCTGTGTCTAGTGATGAGGCTTTATCTTCATGTCTGGAGAATAACCATGAAGTTGAATAAACACTTCTCTAAAACAGTTTCAGCAAAGGTAGGATTTATCAAAGGGCTGCTGTATTACACTGCCTTCACTGTTGCACCTTATCCAAACCCCACCCTTCCCCAAATCCTGGAAAATCCTGTCTGTCCTAAAGATGACTGTCTCTTTTTTTAACCCTTCCTCTTTTCCTCTGGGTTGCACAACTTCTAGTAATGACAGTGTGTGTGTGTGTGTGTGTGTGTGTGTGTGTGTGTGTGTGTGTGTGTGTGTGTGTGTCTGTGTGTGTGTCTGTCTGTCTGTCTGTCTGTGTCTTTTTGTGGGTGTCTACCCAGCTGAGGGGAATCGCCCTCTGTCCCGGGCACACTCAATGAACTTGGCACTCACGCCACCTTTTTCACCACTCTCGGCCTCCTTTCACTTTCTATTCCCTGTCTGTCTGTCTCCTCATTTCTCTCCATCGCCTTACAAATCCTTTACCCTCTCACTGTAAAGGATTTTATCACTTCCCTCCAATCTGCCTTATTCCTCTCTTGACAAAAACACAGATGAGTCCCCTTGAAAAAAAACCCAACAAGATAGAGATAATGGCTTATGTTCAATCGGCCCGTGGTGCTAATCAGCGACCACCGTGGGAAAAGCGCAGGGGGACGAGGGTGGTGGTGGTGGTGGTGGTGGGTGAGTTGGTGGTAGGAGGAAAACCAGGCCCATTGTCCCGGGGAGATTAAAGTCCCCGAAAAGGCGGCATTGTCCACCAAGGGGAATAAATCTTCCTCCTCCCGTCACTCAGGGCCTGAATTCAATTCTCCTCAACCCCTCCTAAAAGAGAGGCTTATCTCCTGCTCAATAGCTTGTTGCGCTACAAGCCAGGCAGGAATGCACCACGTTGTATCCCTGACACCCGCTCACTGAGTTAAAAAGGAATTAGGGGGGGAGGAGGGGAGAGAGTGAGAGAAAGTGAGTGCCTGAATTGCGACCTCTATTTTGTGAGAGGATGTGCGCTGGGAAGCAGATTGAGGTGCCGATAGAAGCTGACACAAGGAGAGGGGACGAGAGAGCAGGATTGATTGACTGCTGCCGGGGGATTGAGGCCAGTGGAGAAAAATAGCATCCTGCTCAGTCGGCTTTCTCCGGGGCTGCGGGCAGCATGGTAAACTGCTGCCCCATTGGAGGACAGACAGAGGAGCCCCAGCGGAAGAAACCACTTGGGAGCTCCTGGCATGCGGTCTGGATGCCACCTAACAACCCCCCTCCCCCTCCCCCCCTCCTCCTCCTTCCCTTTCCTTTGCCCCCTATTGCTACAGCAGCATCTCTGTAGCTCCAGTCCAGGGGCCATCACCAGTTACTAATACCAACTGCTTCACAACACTTGGATGCCCCACACCCCCTCCAAACAGATTCAATTCAGACCCCCTGGTCCCACGAATTGGGATAGACAGAGACAGTGAAAGGATGGTTGGCAAATAAAAAAAGAACTTGTGCCGACTCTGGCCCATAGTCCTGCTCTGTTTGGACCAATGAGAAAAACAAGCCCTGTGTCCCCATTTTTCACCCCTTTCTCTTTCACTCGACCCCCATTGGAGCTATCTCCGGGAAGAGACACAAAAAGACAGAAGAGAGAAAGCGAGAGAAATGGATGGTGAGAGAGAGATATCGATATAACATTCAGTGAATGGCCCTTCACTTTACCACTCCTCTCCTTAGAAAACAAGATTTTCCCTCTTTTGGACTCCCTTACCGCCTCTTGTTGCCCCTTGTATAAAAAAACTGGATTTTTCCGCTTTGCAACCAATTTCCCCATTTGTTGTTTATGCCCACTATGTCCTCGCTTTCACAATGCACCCCTCCTTCTCTTCACCCCCCATTTACTGTGACTTGGCTCCACTTAATGATGGGGCTTACACCTGCTTACAGGATTAAATTAATTAGCACGAAACAGGGTTGGGGGGACGAAGAAGAGGACGGGGGAGGGGGTGGCAAAGGGACGACAACAACAGTGGGTCAGGAGAAAAGTACAGCAGGAAGAAGGCACAATAAAGAACAGGCAGGTTGGTGGCTGATGCCGGGCCTCATGTTCTGCCGGATGCTGTGGGTGTAGGAGGGGGGTGATGGCTTGTTTTCAGTAGAGGAAATCAGGTTGGCCAAAGGGACGGGGAGACCTGGGCTGTTGGTTGTTGTGATGTGTTGTGGGGACAAATGGATTTCTGAACAATGTTAGGGTGTGCAGGGTCAGAAGTGACAGCTGCCATTGTGGGGACATGTCTGCACAACAGCAACTTTGCTTCTTGTTCCTCATTCTGTCTGTTGTTGGAGCTGTTAGAGTTGTGGTTCCCATCCTCAGGGTCTCAAGAGGTTTTGCGTCACAAGTAGACGTGGACTGTGCACTAAGGGGTCACAAGCATAAACAACAAAATGCAAAACAGTAAAAATATTAAATTATGTATGCAATTGAAAAAGACTGAGTTAAACAAGAGGAATCAAGAGATAAAAGAGAAAGTGCCTTACTATTGATTCAAGCATCACATTACCATCAAGATTCACCATGATTTGCTTTGTAAATACACATCCAGTCGCTCATATCAGACTCAATGATCATCAATTTTGCCAAATGTCACCCACTCTGCATTCTGTTATGTGAATACACATTTTCACTTTTAATTTAATAGAGTTGCATAGTGTGTTCTTTATTTAGAAAGGGGTTTATGAAAATACACAGGCTTCAGCTTTGCCCAGCCACTGTCCTCTGTCATCTGTCTCATTTCTCATGACCTCAATCTTCTCTCCGTCCCTCTATCTCTGTCTCTCTCGAGTAGCTAGATGTGTGGTTAGAAGGCTGGATCCATCATGATAAGCACTTACAGATGGGCTGCTAGCCCTGTTGTGCTAGCAGACTCGACTCATTTCAGAAGTTGGGGCGAAATTGCACTTCCTCTGTATGTGGACAGAAAGACAAACTGTCTGTATTGAATACTGGGTCTTCCTGATGCCCGCCACCAATGCCATTTAGGCAGTGAACTGAGATTAAGCCAATATTTTTAAACTGGGAGGCATTTAGATAACTCTGGCTGGCACGCACGCATACACGCACACACAAACACACACAGGGTTGTCCTTAAATGCAGGTTACAGCAATGGTCACATAACTGGAGGATTACATGTATTATACTCATGCCTATCAATAGCCACATGTCCGGTCAGTGTCCTTGAACCTCTACCTGTTCTCTCGCTGTTATTCAGTCTGGCGAAGAGACTGTAATGCAAACAGTGACCTAGCTGATGACAGATGTGTTGTGGTCCAGCCCATTACTTGGCAGTGGTCACTTCAATCCCTTCCATATGACAGTGATTAAACAGGACGCACATAATGCGTGTAGATCCCTGCTTTGCCATCTGACACGCACACACACACACACACACATACACCAAGGCCAAGTTACACACAGACACCCCCCCCCCCCACACACACACACACACACACACACACACACTGGCTTAGCACATTCCGTACCTGCATTAACAAACAGCCTAGCTAATTGCTTTCCGTTATTAGTGAGTATTACAGAACACTTTCTTTGTGTTTTAGCTGTGTACTAGCAGAGTTTGGGGATTGCAGCACAGTTAGACTGTGGGGTATGTGAGTAACAGATGCAAGCATTGGTTGCATAAGCAAACTCTTCTCAGGAGCATTTTACATATGTACAATGTACTACAAAAGTGAATGTATAATTTCTTATTTTAGTTAGAAATAAAGTTATTTGTTTTAATTCGTTCAGACATTGGACACTAAGATTTGCACTTGTGGAGCACGTGGTTTGAATTATGATGTGTTGGGGGCTTTGCTGGCCTACAGGAGTGCTTGTGAGTCTCTTGGTGTGTGAGTGTGTGTATTTGTGTGTGAGAGTTTACAGCTGTGACTGCCTGTGGCCTTGCCAAATAGGGCCCCATGCTGATAACACATTGACAAGATACTGGTAGACAGTGTTGGTGGATTGTCACAACAGGTTATTCCATCAACAGGTGAAGCCCAGAGGTGGTAAAAGGCTGCAGAAAAGCAAGGTGAAATAGTCAGGTTTATTTGTACAGCTCAAAATATCAGCAACACTAGAAAATGTCTACACAGGGCCCACCCTGTGAGACAATTAATGAAAAATGATAAATGCAAAACATTTACAGCAAATAAAAACTTCCAGGACAATCTTGTTTAGGAGGGAGACTTAGAATAAGGCTGTACAAGAAAAGGACCCTCATCAAGATGATCTACAGTAGCTGCAGTTACAATTAATGTTTATTATCATTACAGTAAAAGCAGTTTTATCACAGTCATTTATCAGGTATTTGGCAATAGATTGTCTTAATTCTCATAAACCCCTAAAACGTCTTTCTGGCACCTTCTCTCCATCTTTTTTCTTCTTGCTCTTTTAACTATTTTTTTCCTTCTGCATCAGAAGGATCTCAGAGCACAGAGTTTAGATGGTTCATTGGCTGCCCATTCCCTATCCCCCGCCGAATGCAATCAGCGGACACCGCTGGTAATAACTTTAACTCACACACTTTTTCCTCCTTCATCTTCTTGTCTTTGCCTCCATCTCTCTTTCTGTTTCACATCCACTACCTCTGATTATATCCTGCATACCTACTTACCTACTCTGTCGGACAAAGGTGGACCGAATGAATGGCTGTTCGCCCTGGTGTGATAAATCACATGCTCAAAATTAACTTTCATTCAGCAAACCGATTGTAAAAGGAGAGTAGGAAGGGGTTATAGGAGGAGAAAGGCCCCTGCTTCTCTAAGCTTTTCTGGAAGCCTTGATAGATGCAGAATATAGGAATCTTGAGAGCGGAAGAACATGCAATATTAATGAGACACAAGATTTACTTTACCCACATATGTTTTCTGCTCCCTAACCCTTCTTTTAGAGCATATAACAACTGTTTTTGTATGTATTTTTATTTTTAATTTTTTTGCATGGACAGTGCACATTGATCAATTCCCCCTGCTGCCTGGTGCTCAGACATCTGTTGCCTGTTGACTCTCTGACATGATCCAACTGATGTCATTAAAACAACAAAATTAATGATGGCTGCCTCCAGAACTGCCGTGTGCCTCAGCCATGAGATAAATCCTCAAATTTAGCATTAATTCAGAGGGCAAAAAAGACAAAAGCAACCAGGGGCCCAATGGCATCAAAGTGATTTGTGGCTGCCCAGGTAACCCCCCTCCCCTCCCCTCCCTCCCCAATACTGCCCCACCCTCATCCTCTCTCGTCTTATCAGGCTAATTGAAGACAAGCTCTTTGAGACAGACACACAATAGGGCTAACGGTAGAGTGGCATTTGAGACTCAACGGGTGGACCGGAGAAAGGGAGATGCTGGGGTATTCTATAAGCACCCCATCCCACCTCCCAATCTAAATCCCTTTCTCTGTCTTTCTTTTATCCCATGGCGTCTCATTCAGCGCCCTACTTGACATAGCTCGACCTCTGAACCCAGAGTTTATGAACTGAAGCAGCAGCTATTTATTTGGGGTGGAACTAATGTGTGGCCGTACCATTGTGCAGAGATTTGGAGCAATGTTAGCATTGTGTCTGAGTTGCTGTGTGCTTGGATAAGCTGGTGGTCAGCAGACCTGGGTGCTAATACCATTTCAAGACCACTGACAGCTGGGGTTGAATTGTCATCTCTCAGAAAACCTTTCAAGTTACGGCTAAAGGAACAAAAAACAGGACTTTTTTTCAATCCTTCAGGATTGCAAATTTGCAAATTTACAGTGGGTACGGAAAGTATTCAGACCCCTTTAAATTTTTCACTCTTTGTTTCATTGCAGCCTTTTTCCAAAAATCAAAAAAGTTCATTTTATTTCTCAGTAATGTACACTCAGCAACCCATCTTGACAGTAAAAAACAGAAATTTAGAAATTTTTGCATATTTATTAAAAAACAAAAACTGAAATATCACATGGTCATAAGTATTCAGACCCTTTGCCGTGACCCTCATATGTAACTCAGGTGCTGTCTATTTCTTCTGATCATCTTGAGATGGTTCTACACCTTCATTGGAGTCCAGCTGTGTTTGATTATACTGATTGGACTTGATTAGGAAAGCCACACACCTGTCTATATAAGACCTTACAGCTCACAGTGCATGTCAGAGCAAATGACAATCATGAGGTCAAAGGAACTGCCTGAAGAGACAGAATTGTGGCACACAGATCTGGTCAAGGTTACTTTCTGCTGCACTTAAGGTTCTTTTCCTAGAGCTGGCCGTCCGGCCAAACTGAGCTAAGAAAGAGCCTTGGTGAGGAAAAGGCACTGTGGCTACCAGAGATGCAGTCGGGATGGGATTGTATTAAGTCAACCATCACTGCAGCAATCCACCAGTGCTTTATGGCAGAGTGGCCCGGAGCCTCCACCACATGAAAGCCCGCATGGAGTTTGCTAAAAAACACCTGAAGGACTCCAAGATGGTGATAAATAAAATCCTCTGGTCATAAGACCAAGATAGAACTTTTGGCCTTAATTCTAAGCGGTCCAGGCACTGCTCATCACCTGTCAATACAGTCTCAACAGTGAAGCATGGTGGTGGCAGCATCATGCTGTGGGGTGTTTTCAGCTGCAGGGACAGGACGACTGGTTGCAATCGAGGGAAATGAATGCGGCCAAGTACAGGGATATCCTGGACAAAACCTTTTCAACTCTGGACCTCAGACTGGGCCGAAGGTTTACCTTCCAACAAGACAATGACCCTAAGCACACCGCTAAAATTGGCTTCAAACAACTCTGTGGCTGTTCTTGAATGGCCCAGCCAGAGCCCTGAACTTAAAAATTGAGCATCTCTGGAGACCTGAAAATGACTGTCCACCAACGTTTTCAACCTGACAGAACTGGAGAGGATCTGCAAGGAGGAATGGCAGAGGATACCCAAATCCAGATGTGAGAAACTTGTTGCATCTTTTAAAACGACTCATGGCTTATTAGATCAAAAGGGTGCTTCTACTAAATACTGAACAAAGGGTCTGAATACTTATGACCATGTGATATTTCAGTTTTTGTTTTTTTAATAAATATGCAAAAATTTCTAAATTTCTGTTTTTTCTGTCAAGATGGGTTGCTGAGTGTACATTACTGAGAAATAAAATGAACTTTTTTGATTTTTGGAAAAAGGCTGCAATGAAACAAAGGGAAAAATTTAAAAGACTGTCTTTCCGTACCCACTGTACTTTGGAACTAACTCCCAATTCCATGAGCAGGTCTCAGCTTTCTATCTTTAGGTTGATGTAAGTATATCGTAGGAAAGGAACGCATGCAAATAAGCACCTGCCTTTCTGAAAAGTGGAAGGCATTGCACCATTATATTATTTGTGAGAAATGCAAGCCTCCACCCACTGAGTAAACAGCGGTAATCTTCATAAAAAGATCAGTCTTCATCAATCATAGTTCAAAGGTGAGATTGTCATTTCTCTCTCTGGGACTATTTATCAAATCTCCCTGTGCCAAGTCAACTTTCCATCTATCGATCTAGTTTGGAAGATATGTCTTCCCCGCTAAACTTAAAAAATTCAACATTTACCAATGCACATTTTGCCACCCACTCAGCTCTTTAATGTTTCATGTTGTAACTTTTATGTTTTGCCACCAAGTTATCCTGTCAGCAATGTATTGGGATATCGACAGTCTTCAGATTTTTATTGCAATGCCAGGGTTAGTTTAGCAATAGCTGACAAGAAGCTGCAGCAAATAAATTTAAAACCTTAAATAGCTGCCTTAAAATGTTAAACCTCGGGTGTTTATCAATAAGAAGGGTGCCTTGACAAGTCAAAGTCACAAATTAACAAGCCATGACCTGTCTATGTGCTACCTGCTTGTCTTTGTGTGTGTGTGTGTGTGTGTGTGTGTGTGTGTGTGTGTGTGTGTGTGTGTGTGTGAAGGGAACAGGTTAGGTTTTGAAGTGGTTGCGTTGTAGCAGTGTCTTTACTGCATGTCCTTAGCTTCAAGCAAACACAGGGCTCTGCTTAAACAAACAGGGGAGGACAGGAAAGCAAGACTAATGATGGGATCCATGCAGCTCACATACACATGTATAGACACACAGACACAGATGCATGTATGCACTCACAAACTCAGAAGAGCAAAGACGAGAGGAATATGTCCCCAGAAGATGAGTAGTGGAGATAGAACGTGATCTGTACACAAGGATGACAAGGAGGAAAAATCACATCCCACCTCTCTTTAGTCACTTTATATATGTCTTGTTTAAAATCCAAATGCATTAATGTGGCCATATCCATTTTTGTGTTACAATTTTCAAATGTTTTGGGATGTTAGCAGCACTGCGTTTTTGACCAGTGTTGTAAGCTATGGTTGTGTGTGTTCATGTGTCTGCACATGCACGAGTCCACGCCTGCCTGAGCGCCCTGACGGCATTGTGCAGCAGAGTCCTTGACAGAAGTGAATTAATCAGACCCCTCTGGCCCATTTGTCTCTATTTGGAGGGCTAATTGGAAAAGAAGCAGGTGTTAATAGAGAGAAGAGAGAGTCACAGTAAGAGTGTGTGTGTGTGTGTGTGTGTGTGTGTGTGTGTGTGTGTGTGTGTGTGTGTGTGTGTGTGTGTGTGCATGCGTGTAATAGAAGTCTCAGAGCTAAGTTAACCAAACTTAATTAGCCTTGTTCAGGCTCCAGCCAACCTTACATCTTTCTCTCTCCTTATCTGAGGTAAAGGCAATGCAGTGAGCGAGAGATAGAGGAATGTGGGGGAGGATGCATGTTGGTTTGCTACACACTAACTATTAATAATATAAAATAATAATTAATGTAAAAACCCCAAAACATAAATCTTTCAGACTAAAGCAGTGTGATGGACAGGGTTTTGTTTCTAGAGGATGGCAAATGGTGCTCCTCCTCAGCAGATATTCACCTCCACTACTGGTGTCTGGAATTGTTGAGGTGCTCAATTGCAAATGTGTGGCAGGCCTGTGTCCTGTCCTGCGGGGAGCTGGCGATCAAGCTTGAACCTGTTTGGAAGCTCAATCAAAGGCCCCACTAGCTCATTAGCTCCCTGCATATTTAGCTGTCTAAGTGATGTCAGCAAGTTTTAATGGACGGCAGCTTTTCTCAATTACGCAGGAGGGAGGCAAGCAAACTGTATCCAGTGCTGTGTGTGTGTGTGTGTGTGTGTGTGTGTATGTGTGTGTGTGTGTGTGTGTGTGTGAGAGAACGTTTGTATGTTTGATGTGGTGTTTACTCTGTTGAAAGCTGTCTCCTGTGTGGTCTTGCCACAAAGTTATCCCCCTCCAGATCACACACACGCTCACCTGAGGCAGTGTATATATGTTTGTTGTGCGCAAGTCCTCATGGAGACGAGTAGGTGTAGGTTCAAGACGTGACGCATCTTTATAAATGTTTTTGGGGCAGTGCTCTTCCCACCAATGTCCGGTACACACACGTGCACATAGATACATAAAGCCAAACACACACATGCACACATCCTCACATATAAAGAGATTCAAGACATAAACATACAACAAAATCTACCATAATATTTAGATATTTCGCGTATGCGCAAAACTCCAGACATGTGCTCCCCCATACATACACATGAGGACATATTGTTCTTGCTTTTTTTCCGCCTGGCTTCATATCTGTTTTTGTTTCAGTCTCGCACACACTCGAGAGTTTGAGTATACAGCAGCTTTGTGCTTCATCAGTCAGACAACCGATCCTCGATCCATCCATCCATAAGGCTGTATATCCAACCTCAATAAAACAATAATAAATAAATAAAAAAGAGATACTATAAGCCATACCAAGTCCTATTGATTCATATATGTATCTTTATTTATTCTCAACTATCCTTGGCACATTTTTCTATGGCAACAGTAAAGCCATTCTAAATGATTAATTCATTTATCAGATTAAGTGTTTTACATTACAGCTTCTCTCCCACATATCTCTCATTATTTCTCCCTGCTTTCCCATGACTCTGTCTCCCTCGGCCCATCTCTTCCTTCCTCCCTTCTCAGTCTGCCAAAGTTGCTTGCAGCCACTTTTCATCAACACAACACAGGCAAATGCAATCTGCTGAACGCAAGCAGTACTTCATTGGCCAAAGTGGAGAAAGCTGTGACGGAGTGTTATGTTTATTTATGTATGATATTACATATTTATTTATTTGAGAAAAGTTTTGTCTAAAATGTTCAAAGCTCACATGTGTGTTTGTGTGTGTGTGTTAAAGGGTGTGTTAATGTGGCAAAATATGCATCTGTGTGAACATACTACCCTCCTGAACCCGGGATGCCCCCTCACACACACACACACACACACACACACACACACCAGTCAGAGGTGGGATGGCTGCAGGCGGGGAGGCAGGTCGGCAGCGATTAGAGGGGCTGTGTGTGTAATGGTTGCCATGTGCGGACCCATCTCATCCACCATTACACACACGCACACGGCGCCCACCTCCCGAATCCCTCCAAGATACCGTACACTTTTAAAAACATTAGCCACTAATGCTATAATGCCCTCGCGTCGACGTAGGGTTTGACTGGAGCTAAAATGGCAGACACAGAGGAATGCTGGCTTGTGTTTGCTTAGTGAACAAGGAAGGCTTCTGGCTTACTTTTGATTCAAACATGATGGAGCTGTATACTACCAGCTGCATACTCCTCAAAACATGACATGAACACATTAAACACAATTACACACAACACAGTCATCTTGTTCATCTTTTTACAATTTCTTGTGGATTTGTTGTCCGTTTCAATACATTAACATTGCACACACTGAAGCACCATTTTCTTTGGTTTAGGTCATTAATCACAGGCGTCCATGCAAAATGCTGACTGGTGTGGGTATTTACATGAGAATGGCAGGGCCATGTTGCCGAGCCAGTAATGACTAACGAACGCTGGGCATGGCTAGTGGCCTGTCTCTGGAGCATGCCAGGTGCTTGTACCAAGCCAGGCTGCATGAAAAGCAGCGCCTGACCTTGGGATGGGTGGATGAAACCTGAGTTGACTCTACCATGTCTAAATGTCGGGCACCTGACAAAGTCTGAAGCTCCTCCCCTCTGCCCGCTCCTGTTTGTTCTTGCTCTTTCTCTTCTCTGTACCTGCCGTTCCGCCCTACATGATGTCAAAAAAAGGGAACGGAACGGAAAGGACCAGGACTCTCCTCCCACTTCTTCTCCCTCTTCTCCTCCCACCTCCACCGCACAAACACACAGAACCTTTGGCCATTGGACACTGAACAGCTTCCTTGTCTGGAAGCTCAGTGAATGTAAACAACCAGCGAGGGCGCAACAACAAAAGTGTTATTGCAAAGGATTCATTGTGTCAACATCTTAGCTGGTGAGCTCCAGAAGGGAAAAGGGGGCACAGTCTAGACTATTTACTGACAAAGGGAGTGTTTTACAAGGGAATTAATTAATGTACACTTCACCTTTACATGCACCGGGCTAACTAATCAGTAAAAGCAACATTTCTGTCACGGAAGGGTGATAAGATTCTCCCCTTAGGTTTTATTACAGTGATGTTGCTGTGCTGATGTGTCACGTTCAGACCGGTATACAAAAAGACATTATTGCCCCAAGAGTTGGTTAGGAGGGCAGGAAATTGATGTATAAAACAAGCTTGATGTTGTGAATGCTTCTGTGAATATTGGCATTGAGGAGTTAAAGACCAAGCCTTTAAGGTGTCCCTTCAACTGGTGCATTTGCTAAACATTGTTGATCTGTTTGGCACAAAGTAGCATTCCTTGAAGCATGAATGCTTTTCTTGAGCTTGTACTTGAAGGGCAGGGCAGTGAGATAGACATCTTATAGAGAGAGACCCCACCCAACCTACCCAACACACACACACACACACACACCCACACACACCAGAATGAGTGGGCAAGAACCACCAGGAGCAAAATGTCATTATCAGCACCACATGTCTCTCAGCTAAACTGTGAAAAGCAATTGTTTCTTGGACCTTGATTAGTAATTTTGGTAAATAGGAGATAATGACACTGCTGGTAACTTGGCACTTGAGTCTAATTAGCTAAATCAGATAGCAAAGTGATTAGAAGGTGCTCGGTCAGTATATCAATAAAATAGACTGACTTGTCCTATACCTTCAGTAGCTGAATACACTGGTGTGTTCACATTTAAAACCAATTAGCTAGCACACCTTTAGTTAAAAAACACCATAACCAGGTAGGAAATCTGCCTGTTAGCACTAGCTTACATGCTGATGGGCATTAGCTATTATGATTATTATGATAACGTATTGCTCTTGTGTATGTGGCGGGACAGAGAGAAGAGGAAGGATAATGTTTGTGATATGAGAACATTTGGTAATATGTCACTTTTGACCAGCTTTACTTCACACTAAAAAATGTATTAAAAACTGTGAAATTTGGTTCTTCTGATTTGCTCAGAGTTTAGTGGGCTGCTGTTCTCTGAATTGGATTCCTGTCAGATCTTCTGCAGTGTAACGTTTGATGCATTTAGTGAATAAACTTTTCACCTTTCGTTTGATCTTTCTTCAGTTGGCTCCAATCCATCACTGTGAACCCTTCACCTTTAAACATTTACAGAGTTGGGATTAACTTGATCAATATAGAAAGAGCTCTCTCTTTTTCTCCTTTGTTTGGTCTGTTTCTCTCTGCTAGTCTCTCTCCTTCACACTTGTCGACTTGTTTGTCGAGTATAGCAGATTATTGATGCTAGTTCTTTCCTCATTCATTGGAATGCAGAAGGAGCATTGCATAGAGGTCCTTAATGAACTGGGTGGCCAGTGTTGGCCTCAACACCAACTAACACAACTTTTAATTATGGCTCTAATCAGAGCAGCTGATGGCAAGAGCCCCTGCAACCCTGAATACAAGTGCCCTGCTGAGACATGCAGATGCACATTACAAATCAAGGCTTAATCAGAGAGGATATGTGTCATTTTAAGAGTCACTCGTTCCAGATTGCCTCTTCGTTTAACTCCAACTCTCATTTTTTTAATGTTGAGCTCAGACCTTTTTGGAGAAACCCTAAAGAAGGTTGGAAACAAATCTGCCCCCCAAAATAGCCCAAACTCTTTTTATTCAGTATCTCTGAAGCAGCTAGTTAAGAGTACACACTGCCCCCATCCAAAAAACATGAAGCAACAGCAGGAGAATGTCTACTGGAGTAGTCTGCCAACTTCCCAAGCTGAGGGAAAAATTGGTATTTTTATTATGAAGAGAGGGCGCTGATGGTTTGACTTTGCTCAGAGAAATGTTATTATCTGGTAAAGGGGAATTACAGAGGAGACATGCGACATGGAGGGAGGGGTATTCAAGAGGTTGGTTATTAACATGATTCCCTGAACATAAAGCATTTTTTTTTCTTAGAACCTAGTTTGCCTGATCAGTGTTTTAACAGCTGTCCAAGCAGATGAATGACTACCAGCTACATTGTTTGATTCTAGTAATATGGACGGGAGTAAAGCTCTTGAGAGTGTAAGTTCTGTTCAATCCGTTTGACTTCTTTTGGATTGGACTCTCAGCAGGGCCTGGAAAGGAGGGACCTAGTTCAGTAACCTTCACGCTTCTCGGGAATATTATAGGAGAATATGTCATTTTTTGGCAAAGACAAGAAAACAAGTAGTAATGGCATGCTTCTCACATATGCATTTGATTTAACACAATTATGCATGTTCTGCACTACTTCAGTACACTGTGTGGTTAAGTGGTGAGGTATAAAAAGTTAAAACACAATGCTCCATGGCAGATGAGGTCCAACTTTTAATTAAGCTTACTGTCAAACTAAAGAAAGTTTACTTAGATACTTTTGACGGGGAAAACATACAGCACCATCTTCTATGTTACAGGGTATGATGCTGTGAGCGTCAGGATTGCCAAGGTCATGTGGTTCAATTATTTCATCACCTTAAAGGCCTAAAATATGGGTGCTTCCTTGGGAACCTGATCCTGCATGGGTTTTGTATATGCTTTTTCCTGCAATGTATACTGTGTTTGTGTTTGTATAAACCCAAGTTGTTTGGTGAAATTATGATATACAGTATAAGGTCTCAGATAAGAAAGAGAGAGAGAGAGTTATCATCTGGCTGAGATGTCTATACATCCCTTCTATTTTTTTCTGGGATTCTGTTATTCTCTGTCCTCACTATTTCCGTCTCCATCTCTTCCTTTTGGCTGTCTCTTTTTGCATATACAATACTGTACTGGGAATTGTTAGCAAAGCTCACCTACTGTTTCTAATCAGCTGCCTTTGTAAAGACGAAAAAGAGACACTCACCAGCATCGCACACACACACACACACACTCACACATGAGGGAAAAAACACGTTTGGAACATTTATAAGAATTTCTTTTGCCTTTCCTTGCTTTTCTATCTCAGTTCGTCTCACACTGGCACAGATATATGCAGATACACACATGCAATCTTGTGCACATACAGACAGCGAGATAGCAGAGCAGACATAATGGCATTAAGTATGACAAATAGAGGAAGATAGATAGTAAGGTAGACAGACAGAGAGAAGTAGAGCCCAGAAAATGACCCTCTCTAAAGCCTGTTAGAAATCACAGCTGTAGGCGCACTAGGAGCTGGCATTGCAAACTGTCCAAAAACAGCCCGTCCGTCTCTCAGTTCTCTAAAGAAGCCCTTCTTCTTATTTCACTCCTTCCTTCTCTCTTTTCACTTCTTTGCCTCTTTGTCACTCTCCAACTTGGTTGTACTTCCTGTAACCCTGGTAGCCTTTATTCCCTTCACTGAGAGAATTGGTTTGTAGTTGCACTACAGCTCCCAGTGCATTGTCTGGCTTTAGTGTCTATGGTCCCTTTCATGCTGTAGGCAGGAAAGGAGACTACACTGGATTCAGTGCAACTATTTTCCTCTTCTTTGGAATATTATGTGAATACATATTTGCATGAAATATTGGTATGTTTGTGAGAGATGGATAGAAATAAAGTGAAGCCGAGTTTTATAAATTACAAGCTTGTCTCAAAGGCTTTCAATCTATAGATAATGAAACTACTTAGATCCTTGATACAGATAAGAAACAACTCAGACCAATATGCAATAGATGCTGTAGAGACTAGATTAAAGTAGTATAATTACAATCAGGGGAGTAGCACAAAATTCTGGCCCCGGTAGACAGGCATTTTCTAAGTGTCGATAGCTAATATAGAAGATGTATTAGAAGGCAACATATAAGAAAACATATTGGAAGCAGGTTGTGATGGTTAAGTGTCTTTACAAATTGAGTTGGTTGATTTCAAAGCAGTCCTGATCTTTTCATCACCTGCTGTGTTTCATTATATCAGCTTGTAAGTCTACAGGGCGCCGACGCTGAAACAATGCACGCACACACGCAAACACACACACACACACACACACACAAACACACACTTCTAACCTAATTAAAATGGCTTGGTTAAGCACCATGTGTCAGGGCCTAGCAGGGGTAGGTGTTAGGCATGTGGACAAGGAGGGGGTGCTGCGGAGATGGGGTCGCACAAATCTCAACTTAAACGCAAAGAGATTAGACAACTTTTGCAAGATATTAGCTGTTCAAAAATGAGAAAAATGTCCCTAAGCCTCTTGTACAAGTGCTGGACCTGGTCAGACAAGGCCTGCTTTTGTTTCACAGGCAGAGTGTGTGTGTGTGTGTGTGTGTGTGTGTGTGTGTGTGTGTGTGTGTGTGTGTGTAATGGCGGAGAGTGATCAGGCCTGTGGTGTGCAGGATGAGGGGACAAGACTAATCCAGGCCAGTGTGTGTGGTGGCTGCATAACAATCAGGCCAGGTATTAGCAGTAAGATTATGGTCTTCCCCACCTTTCACCCGTGTGCCACAAAACAGAAAGAGAGAGAGAAATAATAGAGATGGGAAACTTAATCATTAATTAATAATAATAACTTACACTTATGTTTATAGTGAGTATTTATAGTATTAAAAACACAAGTTCAATCACCAAATATGCGCAACTTGGCCAAATTCAGAGAAATGCAATAACAGTGTACATGTTCTGATTAGCATCTATTAATCACAATAAACCTGAAGTATGCTGCTCATGTTACTGTGTTACAGCCTTCTTTGACTAAGAATGTCAGTAAGCTAACATAGTAAGAGTAAGGCGTTAACGTGATTGTGGATCCTGTGCTGGTCTGATTTATAAGGCCTTCAGGACAGATGCAGAACAGGATTGTGTTCATATCAAAACATGGAGAACAGATAGTGAGCAAACATGGTTTATATATATGTGTGTGTAGTGATTTAAATAAACATGTCAGCACACATGTCTTAATTTACAGCTATGTTTTTTTTTTTTTTTATGAAACACCCAATAGCTTGTGAATTACGGGTTTAATGGCATTACAGTTGCAAATCGAGCAAAAGGGAGAACAAAGAGAGTGTCCTCCCACCAGGCCAAATCTAACAATCTACAATGGAGGTGAAAGGTATGCAGCACGAAACATGAAAACATCACCCTCCCATCTGAATTATTGAACCTACAACACTGAGAAACTTTTGTAGTTGAATAATTTTCTTCTGTCGGTGTATGTGCAAAGACGTGTGCGGTCGTATTGGATGTATTGTGGACACACAGTGAGTGTCCTCAGCAGTAGTGTGTTGTTTTTGTCAAGCTACAGAGACAGAGAGCGATGGGGAGGGTAAGAAGAGGGGTATTTGATGAAAAGCCCTCTCTGCGTGATAAGAGAGAGCCACCAGAGTCCCTGGTGTGTGACAAGGCCTGGCCCCTGTCATCACAGAGCTCCTGTTGTGGCTGAGAAATCCCCACCTCCTACCCTCCCTCACCCCCACCTCCTTTCCCTCATCGCCAGCACAGAGAGAGAGGGAGGTGGGGAGACAGTCAGACAGACAGAAAGTGAGAGTCCAGACAGAGCCCATGTGAGTGTGTGTCATATGGAACAGATTTAGTGCTAATGACCCCCTCTGTGTGCCCACCCTCTGCCACCCATTCCTCCAACCCCCTCCTCACATCACTCCGTCCTGGCCAGTATCATCCCTTCATAAGGAATGCTGGTCTGTTTCAGCTCCAGTGTCCCATGGCTTTACCCACCCAAGCACCCATTCACTTTCCTCCCCCTGCCCTTGCCTCCCCTCCTGGACTTTGACTTGAACTTGGGTCAGACTTATAAAAATGAGCACCTGTGATCTGGACTTGAGTGCTGTGAGATGTGATTTGAGTTTAAAAGCAAATACATTCAAGTCTCATGTTGGGACCTTGTTAGATTGCTAAATGATGAAATATAAACAGGTTAGTTCCAATCAGTCAATTTACTGTTGAAGTCATTCATTAAGCAAAATGGTCAAATGTTTTGTAATTGCAGCTTCTTAAATATCTGCTGCTTTTCATTTTGTTTTAAAATTGTAAATTTAATTCATCATTGTATTGAACTGTATGTCAAACAACATAAACTCCTTGAAGGTGGTAATAAGCATTTTGTAATTTTGGACGTGTCTCTTGTGACTTAAGACTTGACTTGCCTTGAATGACTTGTAACTTGCCATAAGGCCTTGAGTTAAAAGTTACTCAGACAAACTTAGACCTTGACTTGGTCTTGTCTCATAGTTCTTAAAGGCTTGACTTAGACTTGTCTTTAGTGACTCAAGTCTTGACCTGGACTTTTCTTGAGTAATTTGAGACTTGACTTTGATTTGCCCATAACAGCCCTGTGTCCTGCTGTCCCCAGAGGACACAAAGAGCACCATGAGCAAGTGGGTACTGACGTTGTGGTGTACGCAGCAGGTACTTTGTCAGCTTTGAATGGATGAAGAAAGTGATAGAGAAAGGAAAGATTATTGAAAGGAGATATATCCAAGAGAGGGTTGAAAAGGCTTCAAAAAAAGTAAGAAAATGTTGACAGAAATAGAATCTCACCGGGAAGAGCTGCTCTCACTTGACCTGAACAAACCTACTTCACTAAAAGTGTCAAAAGTCACATTTGCTCCATTTTTGCATTGAATAATATAACAAATTAAAGATAAATCACAATGTGAATGTTCTTAGCACCTTCCAAATGAGTGTCCACCACTTTGGGACTTGACCTCGACATCCACCTTCACCCAGCCCATCGGCCCCCTACACTTCCCGTATCTCTGTCACATTGACACTGGCATTCTTTCACGTTAGCGCATCGCAGCGCTGCAGATAGGCGTGCCAGACACCCCCTGTGCTCTCCTAGTATCTCTGTCACACAAACACACACACACACACACGGTTAATTGGTAACTAGAGTTTATGGGTAGCCAGGGAACTTATAGTTTGAACTACGCTGCAGCGAGAAGTCGTGCAAGATAATATGTCGGCTTTTGGTGAGTTATGACCACACGTGTGAGTGTTTGAGATGCATGTCTGAAGTAGAGCATTGTGTAGAGATTCAGGTCATGGAATGTGCCATTTGAATTTGAGATTGTGTTGTCGTGGTGTCGTTTTTGTCAAATGGCTAATTTGCTGAAAGGGACGACCATCTTACGTTTAAATGTGGACAACTTTGGATTACACTGAATATCGGTTTGAGTATATATGTATGTGATGTTCCTTTCATACACACACACACAACTCACTAGCAGTTGTCTCGTGTAGCCTAATGCCAACATTTACAACTGACACTTATTTAAAACATTCATCTTCTATTTTGAACCTAATCCACATTGCACAATAATTCAACAAGGTTTTTTTTTTTTAAAGGAAGTTATTTCCCCCTTTGACTCTTCAATCAATATCAATAAAGTGGTCTAGTTATCTATTTTTACCCTCCTTCAACAACTAGCAGATCAATACCCATCTGTCATGGTTTCACCCACTGAATGTTATCGCTTGTGCCGGAGATTAGCCCACCGTAGCATCTTATCCTGATATTTTCTGTTATCCTGAGCTATGCAGGTTAGAAGGATAAGTCTTTCTCAGTGTTTTCCAGGCTTTGCTTGACCATTTGCCTCATACTGAAGAAATAATGTTTAGAGACCTGTAGGGCAGTTTTGTTGCATATCAAGCACAATTCAATTCATTTAAGAAACCTTATATGTTAGTTTTTATAATTACAACATTATTATTTTTCTGTTGATTCTCTCTTTATTGGCCTTAAAAAAAGTATTGTGCTTCCTTTTGTCATTTTAGAACATGTGTGACAGTAATTAGCATTTTCTGTTGGTAAATACAGTTTGCACAAAACCCTAATTCTGAGCTATATTATCTTTCTTTTAAACACATTAAACTATTTGACATTTCAAATAGTAGCCCTGTAAAGTGGTGTTCCTCCTAATATCTGACCACACACATTTATTTATAGTTCATGAACCGCAACCTGTGTTAACTGTGCTGCACAGTTGGTGTATGTGGTTATAAATAACATCAATACATTTTCATACATATCTATGTTGCACTAATAGTCTTTGTCCTGTGGGAGGTTTCCCTTGCTGTCTGATTAAAACAGATTATTTCATTTGGCTGTTTCCCTCCTATTTTCCTTTTTGCACAGCACTCTAAAAAACTACTGAATTAAAGAAAAAGGGAAAAAAATGGTATATCCCTTGTTAACGCTGGACCTTTTCTCTGTCACATATGTGTGGAGGGTCATCTATATCCCAGACTGTCACAGGACCCAACCAGGTCCATCCTTCATTCCTTTCTCATCCTTCAAGTCCTGACCACTCTCTTCCATCTGTCTGTCAGGCCAGGACTTGACCTCTCACCTCTGGAGGCCCGCCCCTCTTGTTACCCCTAACCCTTAGTTGATTGTGTCACTGACCGGCAATGGTTAATGTGTTCTTTTCTACTCTAAGACAGCAGAAAATTTATGGCACAGGGTTCACAGAAAAATTTCGAAAGCTACCTTTAAGATTACGGACAGGAAATCACTCAGATTAAAAATTGTCTGCACTTGGTTTTATAGGGACCTGAGCTTAGAATAATACCACAGATTAGGATCAGCTTGGATCATTTTAAACATGACTAATCCAGAGGTGGAATTTTAAAGTTATAAGATAACATTGTTATTTCCCCCCTTTTCAACACAACAGCAGGACCTAACCACATCTCAAGGTAGTTTCATGAGTCAAAAATCCTAAAATGAAATAAATCATTATTCTCTTGAGAGGAATGACACCATTACAGAGGAGTATAAAAGTAAAATAGTGTAAATTTAAATGTATTCCATCCCCCATCCTTCTTCTTCTCTCCCTGTCTCTCCCTTCACTCCCCATCCTTCTACCTTGATGCCTGCTTAATGCCCAGACTGATGAGTCCAATTTGGACTGGTTCTGCAGCCGGCCCAGTTTGATTAATGGCTCTAGGTGAGGTAGCATCAGCGCTGCCTCGTCCTTGTATCACACACACATACAAACATTGACACACACACACACACACTCACTCACACTCACACTCACACTCACACTCATTGCCACCGAACCAGCCTTGTAATTGATGACAGAGGGCTAACCATTTGCAAACCAAATGTGGAAAAGGCAGATAGAGAAAATTCTGCTTGTAACACCTCCCTACCGCCTCTCTTTCTCTCTCTCTCCCTTTCTATCTGTCTGTTTCTCCACCTCCTCTCACTGTCTATACACCCACTCTTTCATTAGGCATTTGTCACATTGATATGAAAGAGCAGGGCAGCATTGTGACATGCTCAGAGGGCAGTATAAATATTTGATTAGCCCTAATGGAAATCGTCACAGCGCGCTAATTGCGCCACACATTATCTGAGGTGCAGTATCAGTGGCGGGCGTCCCCTTTGATCCTCCTCCTTCTCCTCCTCCTCCTCCTTTAGCCCATCTCAGCCTCTCTTTCTTTTGTTTTATGCAATTTATTTTGGGTCATATGCCGTTATCTGTCTTCCCGCACTCACCCCCACCCCTGTGCCTTCCTTTCCCTCAGTGCATGCTGACGTCTCTGTCTGACTCTCCTCTCCTCCTCACTGAATGTGTGTGTCTTCTATGTTGTTTGTTGTCTGGTGCCGTGTTTGCCGATGTTTTCCTCCCCATGGTGAAGCCGAGGCTCAATAGCTGCAAGGGCCACATGCGTACACAAATAGATGCACACAGGGGACCAGAGGACAAAGCTGGGAAACAAGCAATGCTTGTACTGTACATTATTATGTGCAACTCATGATGCAGCACTATTGCATGTGATATAGACATCAAATGATACTATAACATTTACTATAAAACCAATAGGCATAAATAAAACCAAATAAATTAAGTCTCTGGTGCTGTGTGGAATTACAGTACATGTATTTGATTTGACATCAAATTGAAGGAGATGCTAATTTGATGCGTGGTGATATTATGGCCATTAAGTCAGCAAACATCTGTGTTGAAATAAGTTGGAAATTTCTCCTTGAGCTCTTTAACAACTGTAAGGGAAAGAGCTTTGTAGTAGCAGTCCGTTTTTATTGTTCCAGTCACTTCTCTACTCAGTACATGTGCACCTACAGTACATCCTGGCTGCAAAACTCCATGCCTTTATTCTTATTTTCAGTGATGCTTTGAATTCTAATCATATCCTCTTGGGATTTTTATGATAAATGTGTGTCCTTTAAGCAATTGTGTTCATTTTGATGTGCACACAATGAGTTTTTTTTTTTTAATTCCTAACATGTCCTTCCTTAACCTCCATCCTGTTTGTATTTACTTGTTGTTATTTACGGCGTGTCTCCTGCAAAGATCTGTGACATTGTTTAGTGTCGCTTTTCTTTTCTCTCTCCCTCTCCCTCTCACCCTCCCTCGGACGTTTCCATTTGGTCAAAGACAAAACAAGTTAATTAGATCGGAAGTGCGGGCCTATCAATGGAGAATCAGTATTCAAATCAAGGCCTTGTCTGGACACAAACAGCAGGAAGCCAAACAAGACCCCGGCGCTGCTGAATGGGAGAACAGGAGAGAGAGAGAGAGAGAGACAGACACAGAAAGAGAGAGCCTGTTAGGGGGGGCTTGCATTGGTTATCAAACACACACACACACACACACACACACACACACACACACAAACACAGTTTAGGTACTGGATCAATTGCATGTATAAATTTATTTGAATGTGTACATTCAAGGAAGTTTTGACACTGTGATAACTTTTGAAGCAACATCAAAAATGTAATTCTCAGTGTGGTTTTGTGTGAACTGCAGTGTCCTTCATTTATTCTTACCTTGCTGTCTTATTATGTTGGTACAACACAACATTGTAAATGAGAGCTCTCCACCCTCCACATGTTTTCTGTGAGTTAAATAAAGGTTAAGTAAAACTCAGGGGTCCATAAACTGGGGCACTTCTACTTCACAGTTAGACAGTACAGTATACTGCATGCCGCACTTACGTAGACAAGCGATACAGGGACTCTAAATAGCACCTTACTGTAAAGGTCAAACATGTAGCATTTAAGCATTGATAACAGTAATTTGGATCATAAGATAAGTTTAGTAAAGTAGCCTTTACCAGACTAAATTTTAAAATGCGTGTTCAGTGGAACAAATGCAGGGTTGTTTTTCAAGTGCGAACAGAGCTGAAAACAATTTCAGGCATGTAACACCTAACACCTTTTTTTTTTCAGTAATGTAAAATTGAAGGCAAATACATGCAAAGCAATGGCAGAGGAGAAGGGGGTTGTAAGTAGCAACGTCCTGTTTGTGACAGGAAGCAAAGTGGTTTGTTTAGGAAAACATGATTTTAAAATGATCATGGTAGAAATGTTACTGGAGTGAGATAGAGGACAGCAGTTGTTTACACCATCTGGCTTTATGTGTCACAGGTTAACAGTAGAAAACAAACAACATTTTTTACATCATCTCATGCAGATACAAGAGGAAAAAAACACTTTTGATAGGTCAATTTGTTATGTTTCAACATGTAAACTCAGGGAATTATCTTCTTTTTTGACACACCAAATGATCCTCTATGGCAGGGCCCTTCAACAATTTTAGGCCAAGGACCCCTTAACTCAAAGAGAGATGGAGCAGGGATCTCATACGACATACATTGTATAAAATGATGTTGCATATTAAACTTGGCCTACAATAATTTGTCGAGCAGCCATAAATCTTTATACCTTCCTTTTTTGCATGGAATACTAAGCTATTTAAATAGCCCAATAATTGTTGGCATAGTTTATAAATCATGTTTTTATGTTAAAACATACATGTGGCAAAGTGAATCGTTAGGATGAGCTGGATCTGGGAATGAATATCTAAGTGACTACCTTACCTATAGGCCAGTAGGGCTGTCATCAGTGGGAATTTATATTTGCTAATAAAATATTAGATCCATGACTGTGCTATAGTTTGTTTGGAAGCCCCCTGCATTGACTCTGAGGCCCCCCTGGACCCCCTGGTTAAAGATCCCTGCTCTATGGCTTTCCATCACTCCCTCCTCCGCCTCTTCCCTAAAGCTACTTTGTAGTACTTTGAATTTGAAGACAGCATCCAATAGAAAATCACGATTTGTGTAACGTGTTGTTGCTAATAGAAAACTTGTCTGAAAATTGTCTTAATATTACGTTGATATGTTTAGACACTAGCAGAATGTCCACATTTTTTCATGTACACCAGCGGATATGGAAGTCAAAGAAAAGGAAAGGAAGAGGAGAAGTGGAGAGAGGAGAGGAGTGGAGGGTTGGTGGGAGGGAAAGGTCCCATTATCTCATGTCGAGGGCCACCTGAGCTAAAGACAGCCATTTGTTCCCGATCGACCTGTCGACCCCCGCCTAATTACCAGCCAATTATTTCCAAATGGACTGCATTCAACCCACTCCCTGAACACTTAAAAGAGGAGAGGGACAAAATTGCTTCTCTCTCATTCTGTCTGTCTGTCTAACTCATTCGTCTTCCAAGCCCATCGTCTTTCTGTCTTTGTTTTACTCTCTCCTTTTCTTGTTTTAGCATTTTTTTTATGAGAGACAAATACTTTTGCGCTTATTGTTGCAGTCTTTGCAGTCAGTCCAATCAACCGCCCACTCACCCCCTCCCTCCCCCCCCCACACACACACACACACACACACACACACAATTATTTATTCCCAGTTCAGTCTGTGGTTCTTTGGTTGTTAATTAAGTGCCCTAATTATGGGAAGATTTGACACTGAGCCTGTGTGTGGGTGTGTGATTATTGTTATTTTATGTTTGATTATTGCTATTTTCACACACATGCACACACACAAATAGTATGATGCAGCTCTCATATAGCTGCTTCATATCTTTATATTCTTTCTTTCTTTCTTTCTTTCTTTCTCTCTCTCTCTCTCTCTCTCTGGCACCGGTCAGTCTCTGCTAGCTGATATGTATCAATGAGGCATGCAGGAGCCACCCGAAGGAGAAGAAGGCTGTGCCCCTGTTCCCAGAATTCTTTGTGGTTGGCCTCCATTGTTCGCCACCACTTGTATACAGTATTGTCAGACTGATTGTGAGCCTCCTGCTCTCTCACTCTGTGGATGGCTAGAGAGCAAGCAGAGTAGAGGAGACAGAGGGAGAGAGGATGAGGAGGAGGAGGAAGGGAGCAGTAAGCATTGTATCCCTTGCTTGCCATTCTCCTGCCTTCACATCTGTTTCCCTCTCTTCCTTCCTGTTTCTGTGGGATAGTGAACAGATTAGTAATAGCACTGCCACAGCTCCTAATAGGGGAAGTCATGGCCGGGAAATACGATGGATTGGTTTGCGATATCATCTGGCTGAGTGGGGCAATAGTTTTGAACTCTAACACCTAGCTGCGCATTGGCTGACTTTGATCACTTTTTTGTGTGTGTGTGAGTGTGTGTGTGTGTGTGTGTGTGTGTGTGTGTGTGTGTGTGTGTGTGTGTGTGCGCAAGATGGAATATATTGTGTTGTTGTGAATCTCCTAAACACCTGCTGTTTTACTGATCTTGTTCATTTTTAACTCAACTTTTGTATGCACTTTTTTGCCAAATATGTCAGAGCTGTCAGTTGCACTCATTGAACGGCTACAATGAACAATTGTTTTTATTTATTTAATTTATTTATTAATTATGTATAGGATTAAAGTTTTTTGTAAGTGAAAAAAGCCTATCCTTACACTTTGGAGGCTGTAATCCCAGAATGGTTTTGCATTATTGCTCGATAAATGACTTAAGTGAATCATTGATCAAAATAGTTGTCTTAAATGTTCTGTCATTGGATTAATCACACACTTTATATGTATTCCCAGTTCATTTGTATTAATGAAGATGTGTTAGTATAGGAAGAATGACAATTAACCTTTTCGGATTTAATGGTTAGTTTATGAAATGTCCTAAATAGAATGGCAATCCCATTCTCCAAAAGCCAAGGTTTATGTTTTTGTCTCATTAGTTTTGTTTGACCAACAGTCCAACAAAATTAAAAATTCAGTTTGCAATACCAACAGTACTAACTCTTAAAAGCAACCTTACATCTGAAAAGCTTTAACCAGAGAATATTTAGCATTTTTACCTGATAAACAAGTGATTAGCTAATTATTTAAATGCCCCAAAGAAAGCCTCAAAATTAACACAGACCAACTTCTCTCTGGCATAATCGTAACAAAACCTGAGCATTAACATTTTCACAAAGGGAAGGGCTATTGTGTTGACTTGCCTTATATTTACAGGTGTTTTTGTTAATGTGTCCATCCCCTGTATAGCCTATTCTTCTCACATACTATATATATCCTAATGAGCACCATCTTAATATCCCCACAGGGATCATTAAAGCTTCATCTGATCTAATCTAATATACATATTCTGGAAAGTTTAGTGTTACATGATTTAATGTGTCCGCCTCAGATGTGTGTGTGTGTTCTGGTGTGTATTCTGCTTGTTGCGAGCTGAGACAGCGCTGCGTACTGGCCTCCTGGCTGAGTTTGAAGCTAAGTGGATTAGCATATCTCCCATGTCAGCTCCATTCACTGTGACAGCCTGATGACATGGGACTGTGTGACGGCTGCAACCCACCTGACGTCCACGGCTCAAGCCTCCTAGCAGGTGGTCTGGGAGAGAGAGAAAGAGGGTGAGAGACTGAGCCAGAGGTGGGGAGAGTCAGAGATGGGCTTATAGAAGGCGTAGTTATGCTCTCAGCAGTTATAAGAGTTTAGGTAGACAGTAACCATGCCGTTTTGTCTCTGAAACTAGTTATGGAGAATGTATGGTTTATTTTTGCTTCAGTAAATTAAGCCATAGTACTAAACTAGAGGAGTTTTTTCTATGCTCAAAAACAGGTGGTATGAATTTAAGCATGAAACTTCTAATTGCAGCAGCTCTGCCCATGATCTCCACAACACCACTGTTGGTCAACTGGTTTATTATTATTGTTGTGTGTACAGTTTGCTTTCTGTAACTATATTTAACTGTTATATGACAGAAATCCCAAATCAGACAAGATTCAAGAACATGCAAACTTCATGTTTTCCTTCAGTACATTTCCATCCTTTCTCACTTCTCCTCTCCTACCCCACAGACTCTCTAGTCTCCCATCATCCACCTCACTTTCTTACTCTCTCACCCTCCTTCCCAGCCACCACCCTCCTCCTTCTCCTCCTCCTCCTCCTCCTCCTCCTACACAGTCTCGTGCCGGCCTAGCCAGGCAATGCTAACACTTTTGTCAGGGTGATTAATAGCATGCTGGATTGTCGTTAATTCACTGGCTAATGACTGGAGGGAGTGGGCGAGAAGACGAGAAGAGCAGAGCGGAGCGAGGCTGGAGAGTAATAGACTGATGTATGGGCGTAGGCTGCTTTCAGTGGCAGAGGTGAATATTATCACACACACACACACACAGCCCCCCTCCCAGTACCCACCAGTACAACCTCAGACATACAGCTACTGTATAGTAACCAGAAATGACTAAAGCTTGAAAGAGAATAGCCATTGGCTGTACATTTCTTTCATTACTGCAAATTTGTAACTTTTAACAAAAGTGTTGCGCTAAAAGATTTAACTAATTCACGTTATTGTAAGATTAACTGATTTGTGTTTGAAACGACAGCTTTAAGTTACAGGGAATTTTGTTACATGTACAGTATGTGTATGTGACAATAAAGTACCTTTACTTTTAATAGTAAAATTGTGTATCAGGAAACTTTTTTTCCAGATTTTCATTTAACTGTGGCTCGTAAAATTAGTTTTTACAATCGTCAAAATTGTCACCGGCTTTTATGGAAAAATTGCTGAAATTTGAAATTGAGTTATTAACACTAAAACAAAAGATGTCTCCCTTACACATATGCACACGCTGACTTGCACACCGATGGTCACACAAGCTACGCTTTCTCCTCCTCATAATAAGAATGGATGGGTTTGTTTTGCACATTGTCTGCCTTGGTGCTCCCTTAGCTGGCTGTCTGGCCTCCCTTGCTTAATGAAGCTGCACCTCAAGTGGGTGTAGGGACACACATACACACAAACACACACACACACACACGCACACACACGTACATTTTTACTCAAAAGGAAGAGAGAAAAAGACAGACATGTGCTATAGCTTTTTCCTACTGTTCGTTGATTTCTGTCACGCTATCTGTGACTGCATTTTTCTTTAACATTTGTGTGAGTGTTTTTAAGAGTGTGTGAATGTTTTTAAGAGTTGATGATGTCACTGGTCTGGTGCCACTGTCCCACAAAGGTTTCCCACGTTTGGGAGCCTTGCATAAAGGGAAATATCTAAAACATTGACTCTCAGTAGCTGCTATGGCATCTTAAGTACCAATGCCTTGGTTTAAATTAACTCTGGTAAAGAATGTTGTTTACATAAATTTTGTTCTGCCTGGACAGGCTTTTCACAGTAAAGTTAACCCTTATTTAAATAATTGATGGAGGTGGTGACAGTAAAGATAAGTAGTATACTGTAGATGTGAAACTGAGCTCTTTGTGTGAAGGTTTTGGTTTTTAGCATCACTGTTTCATGTTAAATCACGTCTCTTTTTTAAAATTTCACTGTTTTCTTATCTTATTTTCATGTGTTTCCTCCTTTTCACGGTCTAATTTTACCTGCCAATTCCCTTCTTTTTTCCCGTCTCTTCTTCCTGTTATATCCAGCTCCTTTCTCTATCCATCCTCTCAGTTTTCGCCCTTCGTCCCTTTCTCTCGACCCTACCCCTGGGTGATGTTTGCAACTCGATTTGGCAAATGTAACTCGGTATTGATTATTATTAATATTTATCATGTTTGTGAACATGTTTTCTTCTAGCGCTATTAATCTGCCCTGTTAATAAATGTCTGCAGCAGCCTGGGCCCCTTGGGACCAGAGGGCCACCACACACACACACACACAGTCACACAGACACGCACACACACACACACACCTGCTCTCAGCTGCCAGGAGGTTGCCTGCTGTCTTCTATTTGCCTGGAGGCTTGATTTCAGCATACACACACACACGCACACACACACGCTAGCACGCTAGCACGCTCGCACACGTGCATGTGTGTGTGTGTGTGTGTGTGTGTGTGTGTGTGAGGACGGAATGTCTTTAGGCTGCTCAGCACAAATAGCACATCAATACATTAGCCGTGTTGTATCACCGCTACTCACAAACACAAAAGTGCACACTCCATTCCTTATTGAGCTGCAGTGTCCAAACTCAAGTGAAAGGAAATACGGGAGAAACAAGCTAAAGCATAGAGACAGAGACAGAGAACAGGCTAGGGACAGCTCCCCCTAGCAGGTTTTAAAGACTGATAACCAGTCAAAGACAGTAAGGGAAGAGCACCCGTGTAAACGCACACACATACTAAAGACTATGCCCTAAACATTGGTGAGCAACAAGGTATGCTTGAAACCGTATGTGTGGATTTCAACTTTTGTAAAAGCTCATATTGTGCGTATGTGCATAGATAATACATGAAAACAGTATTTCAGCTTTGTTTACATGTCATTTTTGGTCATGTTGGCACTTAAAGTAATAAAGACAGTTTTACCACACGGACAAGAGAGAAGCAGTATAAACCGTAACAATAGCATAAACCTTAATGTTGCAGTTAAAAAATCTTATGGTTATTGTGTAATTAATATGCAGAACAGCAGGACATGTGCAACCCTGTGGGGAAAAAACAAGTTTAACCACAACATCTTTTCATTTGCCCTTTCTTTCTTTCTTTCTTTCTTTCTTTCTTTCTTTCTTTCTTTCTTTCTTTCTTTCTTTCTTTCTATTTTCCTTCATTTTTTCGGCCCCTGTGCTTCTTCTTTGCCATGTTGTAGTTTTAAGTGTTGCTTTGAAATGTTCCCTGGTGCTTTTACAAGGGGAAGTGTGGCGTTCTCGCTTGCTGGTATGGTAGCTGACCGTGCCCCCATTGCTCACTCACTACTTCCAACCATACGCACAATCACACACACTAAACACACACCTTCTCCTCTGAAAACTCTCCTGACTGCCTCGTCACATGCTTCCATTTATACGTCATTTTAAATATAGTGCCACCGTGGAAAATACACCATTGTATAGTTTTTCACCTCTCACTTACTATACCTTTGATTTGCACTTGTTTGATTTTTACAGCTGCCTCTCTCCTCTGCCCCTCCTGTTTTAACAGAGGGTGTTTTGTGGCTCTTTTGTGTAGAGATTCATCAAAGGCCTGCTTAATACAGAGGAACAGGTACCAATATCCCTCTGTGGCCCAATAATGCAGCTAAGTGGGACCATATTGACGCAATATAGCAGCACAAACAGCAGATTAAGCTTTGGGTCTGCATGCCACCCCTCACACACATATCTGCACATGTACGCACAGAGCTCCCACATCAAAATGTTTGGTCATTTATTGCTCAACCAGCTACCCATTTTTCATATCTGTCATGGTCCACACATTCTCCCTCTGCTTTCGATTCTTTTTCTTTCGCCAGACAATTTTTTCTCCCCATATTTGGAGCCACTGCAGAATTTTGCATAGTTTTGCCTTTTCCCTGGATACTGTCTTTTCATCAGTGGCTGGCTTTGGCTTTTGAATTGAACCAGATCAATTTACGTCCAGACAAAGATACAGTCTCTGTGTGCATTGGAGGGGGAAGGCAGTGAGGGAAATAGGACGTGTGTGCTTTATGATGGCCATCATTGGCACACACAAGTCCTATTTCCAGCTCTCTTTTCTTGTTATCATAGCCACAGCCATGGCTCCACTGTGCTGCCTGCTCTTTAGCAAAGCGTACACCTGGCTCTGAATGCTCAAACTATTGTTGGCATCCATTCGAGCCTGCAGTCTGCGGTGTTTTAGACATGTGCATCCCTGTATACAAGTAAAAAAAATTTACAAAGATTTATGATTTTTGTCAATGAAAGCATGGCTGCTTATTCTGTAAGACATGAGTATTTATAGGTTATTTCCAAGAATTTCTGCATGCAGTCAGTGTTGTTCCTTTCTACCCAGACTACATCGACAATGCAGCTCAGACTATATGCCACAAGGCACATGTGTTTGTGTGCGTCCAGGCAGACGGCAGAAAATGACTTCAGATCTCTATCTTTCTGCATTTAAGTCTAGAGTGCTCTGATTAAACACAACCACAGAACAATTTGTCCGTTGTAAGGCCCTCCGATTAAACCTCTGATTTTCAGCACAGTTTTAAGCTATTTTGCCATGGCAACGCTGATTACATTATCAGCATTTCATTTTTTTTTTTTAATCTTGACTCTTGAAAGAAAGTATAGTCAGATATTTTTGATTGTATCGTGTTATGTGGTTGCCTTGCATGTGCATACTGTACCTTGTATATTTGATTGTTAAATGTGTATTTTAGAGGTCAGTGTCTATAAATGTCATATTTACGTCAGATCTTGTAATTCCACTGTGACATGCAGTAATTATGAGATATCATCTTTACCTACAACACCATCTGATCTCTTGCACATGTGTTTAGAGTACAGTAACAGCTCGTGCAGTTGCAAACAGATGTGTGTTTGTGTGATAGCCTGCATCTGTGTTCATACATGCTCTAAAATCTTTGTTATTGCAAGCCATGCTACAAAGCAAAGAGCTCCGTTTATGGCATGCATTTACAATTTATCAAATAAATGGGATGCCTTCATGTGGCCTGGGCCCGGCTCTCAGGCAGAGCAGCGTAGTTTTCCACTGGAATAACAGCCGCTGAACAAGCAGCCCATTGTAGCCGCAGCCAGCATCGGGACCCCCAAGGTGCGAATTAATGATTGACCCCTGATGTAATCAGGATAAATAGCTCCCCGTAAAAGAGAGAGAGATGGTGAGAGGAACCGAGAGAGAAAGAACAACATAAGGAGCCAGGGAGAGGAAGGCACTATCTGGCCCAGTTGCTTTTTGAGAAGCCCTCGGGGAAACGGACCTAACATCTCTTTCTGGGTCTTTTGAGACCCAGAGCTAACATACAGCTGTTTAAAAGCAGCTCAGTCGTCAGTTTTTAGACTCTTCGCCTCCTCCTCCTCATCCTCTTCCTGGCCCCTTTCATTATTTCCCTGCTTTTTTCCATACTTTTCTCATCTGCAACTGTTTTTGGGCACTGGTCTAACATGGTCCACTTATCTTATAGAGGGAAGGAGAGAGACAGCTTGTCTCTGGTGGCAAGTAATCTAAAAAGTTCACAGTTTTTTCTTCAGGCAATTTTTTTATGAGTTAACTAAGTTACAACTGAGAGTTGAACTTGTTTAATAGGACACTGTGTTTGCCATTTCTGCCTCGCTTTACTACTTTGTGTCTCACAAAAGATGTTTTGTTCATTAAAATTAAGAGGTTTTTTTTTTTCTCTTTCTCCTTGTTACTCAATTATTTGACGTAGTGATCTGTGCATTTTTTTGTGCACATAGGCTCTTAAAGCCAAATAGTATTTAATAGATTTTCCGTGGCTGTCTTTCTGCTTGTCAAAATTGCTCTCAATGGGTCAAGTGCCAGTGAGAGTGGGGGAGTGAAGAGGGAGAGGGAGTGAAAAAAAAGAGTGTTTAATAGCCTGAAAACACTTTTGATTGTGCAGACGGAGCAGCAGATAGGGCCGAGTTATAAAACTTTAATTGATCTGTGAAAAGTGGAAGCTACTGCTGGCTCACTTGTTCCAATGCTTAATTGCATGCCTGTTCTGAGCCCCTATGAAACAGTGATCATTAAAAAAATGGGTTATTTTCCAGTCAAAATCACTGGATGACGCAGAATCAGTCATAAAAGGCTGGGCTTTACTGCTGCAGCTTTATATGATAAGTTTCCCGGACCTGCAGGTTTGCCAGGCACTGAAAAGCCCTTGTCGCATGCTTTCATAGTTTCACATTTCACATTTGAAACATACATACAGTTAATTTAATAATTTTCACAGTCCACATCTGTCATTGGGCAGAAATCCAAATATTTATCAAAGAAGAAAAAAAGTATGATACACTGTGTGATGAATGTGCTCTTGTACAATTTCAGTGATGGACTTTTTCTACTTTGTTTTTTTGATTAGATCATTCAATATTTCTACAATGTACAAGTCTCAGTTTTTACCAAATAATTGTTTAGAAATCAGTCCACTCCTAAAACAGAAATAAAACATATTCATTGTTTTTTAGATAAACGTAATAATGATGCATATCTATTGTATTAAAACTCACAAGCTTTCATTGTGACCTAATAAAATTCCATGTACTAACAAGCACATTTTTAAAATGTCATGTTGCAGCTCCAGCTAAGATCAGGGAAGTTGTGGCAGGCTTGGCAGCAGGCTAGATGGAGGCTAACAGAGGGAGGAAAGCTTGATTGAAACCACTCCTGCTGTAATTTTGGGCCTAGTTAGCCTGCTGATTGCCAGTCCCCGTGTTTAGATAGTAAAACTGCAGTGGTGCATTGACTAAAGACACCAGGATTTTTCCAAAGAGCAAAAGAAGTAAACACACATTCAGTAGATGTACTGAAGCTAACACACATACACACACACACACACACACACACACACACACACACACACACCAGAATGAGTAAGGTGTGTGCAAGAACCACCAGGAAGAATATATGGTTGCTTGTGTTTAGCATTTCAGAAGTGTTGCTTTTATGAAAATTGCTTTCATAAAAGAAACATCATTGTATTCCTCAAAATAAGGTACATGTATTGTCTTGGTATGAGTACAAAACCTCAGGTATCATTGCTGCACTGATGTTCAAAAAGGCATGTGGTAAATAGTGTGCTGTTAAAGATCCCACATACCCTACACAGTGAAGCAGCTTACTGATGCATTTGCTAGAAAAACCTTTTCAATAACACATTTAAGAAAATGGGATGAAACTTAAACCCAAATGTTACACCCACCCACACACACACACACACACACACACACACACACACACACACACACTTATAGTGCTCATCCTCGTTTCTCATGTTGAAATGGTGGGATCCTTGAGCGCAGGCACAATCATATTGTCAATCTCTGGATGAGACAATAATGCTCGGTGACGAGGCTAACAAGTTCAGTCGATAGACACAGCAATTATTTGTAAGATGAGTCCTGCCAGAAAGCAGTGACTGCAATGGAATTGAGAACTTTTCCCATTGACAACTTGGCTAACTTAAAGCTTTTTCTTTTCGTCTGTCTGGCTCTTCTCACATAGCCTCTGAAAAACATGTGAACTCAGCATCTTGTAGCTGAAGGCCATCAGGTGGATAGGTATTCTTTTCTTGGGACCCCCAATTCTCTCATCACACAGAGTGGTTTTCTAACAGTTTAGGTTTGGAGATTAAAATGGAATGTTTTTTGTAATTCAGGGTCAAGAAGCCATTCGATGCCCAGTGTTTGCTGAGATATGTCTTAGTCTGTGTATTTCAACATCTGAGTTTAATAGTGTAAATGTGGCTGGGTAAAACTGAGTTTTTTTTCTCTTTTCCTAACATGTTGACGGTAAAATCCATGACCTTCATTGCATAATCTCCTAGGAAATTGTGTGTTGTGTTATACCTCCTCTGCCTTTTCTAGTAACAATTGTCTGTATATGGGTTTTGTGTCATAGATGACAGCGAGCCAGTGGACAGCATGTACGACACAGAGGCCGACCTCCCGAGTTTAGTGGGCGGTGGTGCCGACAGCCCAGAAGACGACGCAGAAGACGGCGTCATCAACATGTCCCCCCTGCCCTCACCGACACCTTCCCATCCAAACAACAACCACCACCACCTGCTGCACCCCCACATCTACGCCACCCACCACCACCACCACCTTCACAACAACAGCAACAGCAGCAGCAATGACCAGGACTTCACCACACCCAAGGAGGGCTCGCCCTACGAGGCGCCTGTCTACATTCCCGATGACATTCCCATTCCCAGTGAACTGGAGCTGCGGGAGTCCTCTGTTCCTGGTGCTGGCCTGGGCGTTTGGGCCAAGACCTGCATTGGTGCTGGCGCGAGGTTTGGTCTGCACAGCACGCTGCATCATGAGGCCACGGGCAAAGACAGCTCCTTTGGATGGGAGGTAGGAACCATCCAGGCTTCTTTGTACTTTGTTTTGGGTTATTGTACAGTTGTTTTTTGTTGTACTTTCATTTCACTGTCTCTCACTTTTGACCACTTACATACTTTGTGGCACAAACACAAATGTACACTAAGATATGCGATCGAGATGATGAAGCAACACTGAAAAGGGTAAGTGAGCTAACGAGCCGCTCTTCATTCATTCACGTTTTCAGCCATCACTCTTTACCGCCGAGCTTATTATCACCAAAGATTGCCATTCCATTTGCATCCCCGTTTGGTCCTGATTTGACCTCATTTTTTTTGTTATCCTTCACAGACACACAAACATACATACACATATACAAAACACACTCGTTCATAATTCCAGCGGCACAGCGATGTCAGATGGAAAAATTGGGCTGATTAGTGGAGGTATCAGCTTATCTGGGCGTCAGTCCGAGCAAGCACACTCATTTGGTCACGCCACCCGATATGGAAATGGAAGAAGCATGGCCCAATGCAGTGGTGGCATATTGAACTATTAATTTTCATTTCAACATGACATTAGAGGATATTGAAGTTGCTTCAGTAAGCTCATTAGTGGAAAAAAAGATCTCTGTCTCCCTTTCTCTCTTTCTCATGTGCCTAATCAGAGATGAAATATACTGGCCTGCTTTTCATTTTTAGGGGGAATTCATATAATCTACATTACATTTGTTTGTAATTAGGAATAGAGACTTTGACAAGTTAATCATTGAAACACTGTTGGAAAGGGCATGATGTGCTTCAATTAGACACCACCAGCTGATGATGTACACACAGTTTCAAGTTAATATAATTGTAAATGCGGACTGCAATGATTTTGGAATAAACAATATTATAATAACCAATATTAAGCGTTAGCATAATGGAAAGGTTTTCCTGTAGAGCTAAAACAAACTTTATGGTAATTAAACATCACAGATGCCTGCTGCTGATGTTTATTGAAGTAAACATTTAGGCTGACAGAGTTGAACCAGTATTGTAAAAGCAAGAATGATCCTTTTATAAAAGCAGATGGTATTACTGTTTTCTTCCCAACAGTTGTAAGAGCACACAGGCACACGCTATGTGGCAGTGTGCCAGGATGAACGTTTTCTTTTTTAAAGTTCATATTATGGCTAGCCATTCGGGGTGCAAAGGGCACCTCTCCAAAAGCTACACTCTCCCCGTAGCGCTTGTGTTTTCTCTCAGTTTTCCTCCTCCTTCCTCTTTTCTCCCCAGACACCCCGGCTAATGCATATTTATCAGCTAATCTTTCTGGCTTGTAGGGAAAAAGGCCACCTTGAGCTCTGAAGAGTTACATTCACACGTGCTCGCAGAATTGTCCTGGAAAGTGAGAGATTCAGTATAAACTTCAAAGATGTCTAGTGTTTTGGCCACTTTAAGGTGGACTTGGAGTGAAGGTGACGTTTAATGACGTTGTTTTTTCTTCATAGATCAATGTAAAATATCTGGTCATTGTCTCCAAACATGTCAAAAGGGAACGATTGATCTGTCTTTTTTTCCCAATCCTCCTCAATGGTTTTGGAGGACTCACTCTGGGTTAGGCTGTATTATTTTTTTAAGATATCCTGTCTGGTTTGGGCTGGAAGGCTTCGGGGGCTCTCCTCTCCCAGACTCTTATCACAGATAGTCATAACAGTCAGTCTGTTGATAGTCATCAATAGACTCCCCTAGGAGTCCCGTACACCCCCTTTCACCATCTACCCCTCTACTCATCTACTGCTTCTGGTCTTAGACAAATAGACAGGCGAGGGAGAAACAGAAGTAATACTGAGTGAAGAAAGATGTTGAAAGAAACCAGGGAGAAACAAGGATTAATGGGGATGGATAGAGTAAAAAAAAAGAGGATGAAAAAAATCTATATTTCTCACAGCATCCTAAAAAATAAACAGTCTTGTTTTTTTCTTGATGGCAACTTCATTTTACCTTTTTAGAACGACATTAAAATCAGATCAGATAGGCCATCTGCAGTAGTACACTCAAATCCAAAACTATTTAACTACATTGACTGCATTTTTGTGGATTGATTATTAAGACTGGCAATAAGTCATTATGTTGGCTTTGCTAGCACTTTTCGGTCTACCAACGAGGCCAAGCGGCTCTAACAATCACATGGCGGACGCTGCAGTGCTTTCTCAATATCTGAGTAGAAGTGTAGATTTGTGGAGAGAAACAGAGAGAGTAATGGAAAGAGAGAGTGAAAGAGTAGCAGTGAGTGAAAGAGGAAGGCATAGAGGAAGCCTACTTTTGTCTGTCCCGGGGCGCTGGGGAATGGAAGAGGTGTTAACTCAGACTCATTTCAGCGAGACGGACAGCTCAATCTAAGAGCTGCTTTGCTGCAGGCCATGACCATTCTCTTCTGTCTCAGACTCCCTCTCTGGGCCAGCACCAAGTCATCCATTTAAAAACCATTATGCTTCAGCCTTAGCACAACAAGAACGCCAGGGCCCCAGGTCTACCGTATGTGTGTCTCAGGTTGTGTGTGTAAGCCTGCCAACCCCTCAGGATAGGAAGACCTGAGCAAGCAGAGTGAGGCAAGGCCCTCAGGGAGTCCAGTGTCGGGATCTGCTGTCAGAGTGACTGCTGCTATTATCTGGCCGGTAGATTGGCCTGACTTGCCTATTGATAGAGACATGTCATACAATGACTGGAGGTATTGTGCAGTGACTGGTATTGAATTGACTCACTAATCTGACTCCCTCAGGTGTTCAGATGGCAAAAGAGAGGGCAACACAACTGTTTTTGGAGGTGCATGTTAATAGGAACAAACTGCAAATTTACAGCTTGGATCTATGTGCAACGTTAAATCTTTCCCACAGTAACTTTGAATTTGATCTTTAGAGGAAAACCAAGATAAAATCAAGTCTGTCTGTTATGTTTGTATCTGTATGTAACATTTGTGACGCAAACAAACAGTATGACCAAGCCCAATCAAAGCGATATAAATGGTGTTTACTTTCACTTCTCCCTACCCTGTTACCACTTGGCGTGTCCTCGCACCTCTGAATCATGGCTTTTGACACTCCTCCAGCACATATTGGCTTTGTCTTTTCTCACTATCTTTTGTTTCTCCAGCTCGAATGTTTGCTATCTCACAAAGTTCTTGCTTGAAGGTCAACGCACATCAGGTGTTTCAGCACAACCTCAACAACTGGGAGAAGCCGGAGTCACTTGCTTGTCAGTTAGTTCCAGTAACTGGCTGCTGAACTTTTAATTACAAATTGTGGTCACATTACCACAAATGTGACTGGTATTGAGAATTCTGAGGCATGATAAGGGCAATATAAGAAGGCCTTATTATGCATTTTGATTCTAGGGATGTGCACTGATGTAGACCCGTTGGACAAGGTCAACACAAATGCTTTCACACACAAAAATATGTATCATAGAGTCCATGTCAGCCTTGCAGCCATATTTGTTTCTTTGCAGCAGTGAACCTTGGGATGACTTTGTCGCTAGGCAAACTTTCCTTTTCTCTGTCCCTCGTTTTTTTTCTGTTGACTTTTTTTGTGGTGATTTTCCATATCAGTATAATTCACCCAAGCGATGTGTGGAAAGAGGCAAGAACCATGCTAGCTCTTCTGTTTACCCTGTTATTGACTTAGTGATAGGCTAAGACGTTTGGCGGGCCCTCTTATGTCGCCAAGGTCCTACGTGACAGAAACCCATCCGGCAATGGCATCACAACTCTCTCACCCTCAGTCATTCACTAAATCTCTGGCTTGACAACTTGCTTTTTCACGCTTATGCTGAGCTTCTTTTGTTCTTGACCTAATCGCTGATCTATGCTAATGTCCTTGTCTCCAAACTTTAAGGAGAAGAAGTCCTGGCGCACCTTGACACTTATCTGTCCTGACCCACCTCTCGCCTCATGTTTGCTCTGCCTTTGTGTTTTGCCGGAGGAGGGCGGATGGCCAAGTGCTTATGCTGCAAGATATCCCTATAGGGCATTCAAGGTGCAGCTTGAAACTTGTCTGATCTGTTTGCCTTCTACAAAAAGGTGTTCTTTATCTTAATGTTTGGCCCTTAAGGTGACTGGTACCAAACTGATAGTACAGAAACTCCCTGAGACTGCCAGGAGAGAGTAGTCACACCAACTGAATGGATAGCATGAGACAGAGAGAGAGAGAGCGGGAGTAAGATAACAACAGGATAGAGTTGTTTCCTGCGTGATTTGACTAATGTGCTTTCCAGTGTTCTCAAAGTGACACTCATGTTCTGCCGATTCAATTATGAGTGTTGGTTAAGGTCAGAGAAAGTAAGCTTTTACTATTCATAACACAGGAAACCATAATCCTATATAAACCCATTTGTTCATCATCTCGGTTGTCTTGAACCCCTACTGTGTAGACTATTGTATAGCATGAGTGAAGCTCTTCATGTCAGGGGGTCATTATCATGTCTTTTAGTAATCAAATCAGGACCACGCTCTGATGAGCATCGGCTTGAGCGGAGAGTACTTCTTAAAGCCACTTAACACGAGAAAACAGCAGGCCTTCTTAGTTTTACCTTCTCAGATCTAGTTTCATTGGAAAGTATAGAATGATTGTTTTTTAAAGGGTCAGTTCACCTACAAATTTGCTCTGGTATTGTGTAGTTAGCTTTGAGATAATCCAACAGTGAAACTCCTGCTGCTATAATAGTGAAGAGAATTATTTTGTTGTGCAAAACATGAAAGTTTTTAGAAAGAAGATTTCTCAAAATCTGGGTGCATAAAACTGAAGCTGTCTGCATGGTTAATGCTGACAGCATTAAGTCTTAAATCACAAATATCAGGTTTAACTGACAAGATCCACAAGATGATACTAATTCTGCATTGAGGAACAGACAATGTGGTACATACTTAAAGTATCCAGATATTACACCAGTGCTGTGACGAAAACCATCGTTTTACAAAGAGGAATCTTTTAAAATCTTTTAATGGTGAAAATTGTGAATGCATATTTACAACTCACTTCATGTTTTTCAGGATTGAGTATATGAAATTATGTGTTAAGGTAAGGAGTTACTTTGGCACATATGCATATAGTCCCCACATTGTAATGAAAGGGATATCAAACTTGTGGTTTCTAATAACAGTATTGACCAACAGTGTGCGGTTTTCTGTCATCATTATTTGACTTTGACAGAAACCCCAAGTTTACACACGGAGCAAAAACACCAGAGAAAGAGCGTAACATCACAAGTCCCGGGCCTGGGTGCTGTAATATCTTCCATTCACGTTCATTTTATGTAGGTTTTAAACATGCTATTAGCCAATTTAATCCAATTTTCCCAGCTTTCGGAGCACTCCAGTGGAACAGATTCCATCTAATATTAAACATATGGTTGCCGTTGCCCCTAGAAACACCACAGCAGCGCTGGGGTTTTTTAAGAAGCTGTTAAAGACAAGCCCCCCTGTGTCCCAGTGCAAACGGTTGTCAATTATCTTCAATGAACACTGTAATTGATAACGAGGAAGCAGGGCAGCAAATTAAATGTCAGGTTTGATTAGAAGACTGATACCTTATCATTTGTTCATAACTCGTTACCAACATCTGTTAATTAGTTAATACATTAATTTGCAGGGCTCAGATGAAAGGTGCGCAGGCTCCCGAGGAAGTACATCGGGCAAAGTCATCCATCTTTGAAGAGAGTGGAACTCGACAAATATTGTCCCTGGGATTTGGGCTGTTATTACTTGGTCATTGGTTTCAGACCTCCGCCGCTCCAACCAAGCGTTCTCAATGGAACCTCTTGTTTGCCTGAATACCCCCCCCCCCAGTCTTCTCACACATCTCCACTACAATGCTATCCTTTATTGCAGGAGGTTTCCCTTAGCAGACATGCTTTAAACATTAATTTAAAAACCCTCACGTTGGCTCATCAGTCCTCTGTGGTGTACTGTAGGTAGCTCCTGTCCAATCCCCCTCTCCCCCTCTCTTTCACTATGTATCTGGTGAAACCCCATCGTTCATCATTGCCCTGATGAATAGTCCCATCAGTTAGAGCCTCAGGGCGGGAGCAGACAATGACGCTGCTCTTTGCCACAGTTGAAGATGATGACATTTGTCAAATGCTGTTTATATTGCTGATTAGATTTATGGTATTATGTAGACATACCCTTTTCCGCCTTCCCAGCTCTTGCTGCTTATATTAGCTATAAACTAGTCATGAAACAAATCTCATCTTATCTCAGCCATGTCATATTCTGTCACATATATTTTCTATTTAGAATATATATTGTGTGTGCCCTGTAATCGTATAGGTGCAAGCCCTTCAATGCCAGACCTTAGTTAGTCACAGATCACTGACTCTTTCTTCCATTTTCACTGACTTATCTTTTCTCCCTCAAATTAAATCCCAATCCCTTGTGCTGCTTAACATTATGACTCAAGCAGGAGGTGGTGACCTATTAATCAGGTTCCCGTGGCTGTTGTGATTGCTATTTTCCATAATCAGATACACAACACGGCCTAAAAGCCTTGGCTGTAGATATACTTGTTTTGCATGCCTGTGCCTTTTAAATACTTTTGTATTAGGTATAACTACTAACATTTCGGTAGAGTGTGTGTCTTTGTCAAATTCAAACAGTCATGGTACAAACATAGTAAAAAGCCCTCAAAAGCACATAACCAGTCATCTTTTATTAAATGTATATTCAGGTAACCTTCACATTCTCTGTTTTTGACAAGTTTATCTTTGCTTTTTAAAGCTCCAGATATATGCAATATTAATCTATGGTACGTTGGGTGCGTATATATACTGTAATGTGATTCCACAGAAAAGTGCACAGGCATATAAACTGTATATTACCACACGCACATACGTCCACACAAACATAAAGAGACACAGGCTGGCAGGTTACCATGTTATTCTTTCCTCTACTCGGTCATTTAGAATAACAGTCTAGAGTGAGAAGCTAAGCACGATGACGACATTCCATCTAAAAACAGTGTTGAATTGTTGAAGTGTCGAACACGGCGAGACGTCTTTACTTTGGAAAGTCTCCGGAATCGCTCTGGTGATTTTCGCTCATTTTCTCCACCACTGTCATTGGAAGAGAGACCCAGAGTCTTGTCTGCACGAGACAAGAGGTTTTGACAGAGTCAAGATTTGTAGAGGTGTGCTTATGTATGTGTGCATGCTTGTGTGTGTATCTATGTGCACATTTCTGTCTGTTAATCATCCTGGGCACCGGCCTTCCCTCCACGTAATCCTAAATCTGTCAAATTTCCTAAACTTAAACAGCATCTCACCAGAAGTTTGGTGTAATATCTTAATTTAGCATGAGTGCTTGTGTCAAGATGACAAATAACAGTTTAAACAGATGTTTCCCAGACAATTAATTTATGATATATCATTGCCTTGTTCAATTTTGTTTGCATTATTCTATTATTACACTAGTCACTGAGACTAGTGTATGTTTAATCACTGTAATGTGAAACAATCAATGCACTGGTATGGTATAGTTGATTTTGATGTCATCATCCGAGGTACAGTAACTGTAAGAATATGCATTTCTTGAAATAAAGAAAAAAAGATATTTATTTACTAGGTTTTCAGATGGCTAGGAAAATGACAGCATTAAAGTATTTGAAAGTTAATAAGAGCGTATTAAATACTTCTTTAATCATAGCTCAAGAATCACGTAACCTATTAGGCAAGTGATGACATCCACACAGCTGGTTTTACTTTGCAGCTACAGCTGTCACCAAGCCGTTTATTTACATGTAGGTGTAAAAGAGACTCTTTATTTATTTATAACACTATTGTTTTGTCACTGCCAAACCCTTAAGACTGGTTGATATGCAGTCACAACTAATACAAGATAAAAACAAATAAATCCTAGTCCTCACTTCATTCTCACCATGGGGAACAATAACCTGACTATTAGTTCAGGTTTTTCCAGAACAAAAGGGAAGTAATTAACTTACTTGAGATCTGCAAATCGTCTTAATGCTCAGAGCAGTGCACTGCAAGCCTCTCAGCCATTCTGTCCTCTATAAACATCATATGATCCTAATCTGTGTCCCTCTTTCTGCAGAGGAGGTGAGCTGATGTTGGTGCAGCTGGTACACTGCGGTACCCAGCTTGCCACCTGGTACCACGTAATGGTGGGGGAAGAAAATACTGAGACTCCTAGGCCTTAGCCATGTGATACAGTTGTAATACCCAACAACAGAACAAACACATTGTCATTGTGCAAGAGTGTAAATGTATGTGCCTATGGCCCCTACTTTTACCTACAGATAATATTGTTTAATAATAACCTCTTCACACTGTTATTTTATTGAGTGTTTCTGGTGACAAAGCCTGCTCCCCTCTGCTGGCCAAGAGCTCACAATGCCACTTTCTAAACAAGTTCTAAGTGCTTTTAATGTTGTGTGGCCGATGTAGTTGATTCAGGGAGGGAGAGAGAGAGAGGCAGACTATCTAGTCCAACTGTTAAAAAAATGTACAGTGTAAGAGCACACCAGCAAACACACACATTCTTTCACACACACTTGAAGCAAGGTGCCTACCAAACTACTCAAGCCGTACAAACAGCACTTTTTCCAACTGTTCTTCGTCTCCTGTAAAGTGGGGAATGCATGACAGGCGTCACTTTATGTCTTTACACCGCTTTTCACATCCTATTTTTCATCTCTTTACCCCTGTTCTTGGACATTTGCATGTATGTTCACAAATAAAAATATGCACACACACACACACACACACACACACACACACAAACACACACACACACACACACACACACACACAGAGATATCACAATCCTCTCTCCAGCATTCATATGATGCATCAGCACAGGGCCTTCTGAGAATCCCTCACAGAGTATTCTTCACATATATACAAACATATTACAATGTTTGCAGAGAGCAGACATGGATTTCTTTTTGCATGCCAATGTACTGTCAAGTGTTGATTTCTGTGAATCAGACATTACGTGCTTTCACGACAAAATACAGGGCATGGGCTTCAATTATACTCAGATCACAGACTCAAATCTTTTCTTTTGTGATTTATTGATTTTCAACCCCCTCTCTCAATCTTATGTGCCCTTCGTCTCTATTTCTCCTCTCCTTCTTTTCTTTTTGCTCCCTCCTCCTCTTTTCCTGGCCTCCGGGGTCCAAATGCTTCTAATTCGGCCTTATCAGTGAAGTAATTTAGCTGCCACAGCTTGGGTTTCTGTTGCGCGGCGAGCGGCCCCATTGTCCTGCCCTGCTGTTGCTGAGATAAACCCTCAGATTGAACAAAGTCCGCGCTGACCTTTACAAACTCCCAAATCTTGCTCTGTACACCCCTCCAACAGAGATTCTCTCTGCCTCAAGCTCTTTTCTTAGGGTGGGAGGGACATCAAGTGGGAGGGACAAGGCAAATGAGTGTGTGCGTGTTCATGTGTATGTGTGTGAAAGAGTGAGAGTGTGTGGGGTCAGGGTGGATTGAGTGAGCGTGAGATGGACAGGGGAGAGGGATTAAGATGGCTGACTGAGCCTGTCTATATTTCCAATGGTACTTCGCTCTGAGAGGGAGGCAGAGGAGGAAAAAGTGCACTGCAAGCACAGCATTCAAGTGTGCTTTTTTTTCTGTCTCCTTCAGACTGCGAGAGCTTTTGTGAGCAACATTCTCTGACCTTCATGCTTTCAACATTCAACCAGAAATATGATTTCTTTGACAAAAAAGAGACAGTTTGTGTCTGAGTTCCTCGTACTTGCTGTTGTTGACTGAAACAGCTCATTGAGAGAACCCTGACAAAGGCACCGTTGAACCCCTTGTCTTACCTCCATTGTTATCTATCATGTCCTTCATTCCTTGGCAGAAGGCCCAAGAGGAGTCTGTCGGTATTGTTGCTTTCACACACAGTGAAACGGCTAGAGAGGAACAGTTGAAGCCAAGTGGCTGGGGGGTGGATGTGGTGGGGGGGTCGATGCTGTGCGGGGGCGGTTTGGGGCACAATGCAACAGGAGTACCCTCTCCATTGTGAACCACTGTCATCCTTCAGAAGCCACTTGACTAGCTCTCCATGCCACAAATCCTCTCTGCTCTCTGTTCCAGCCGAATGTCGGTCAGGCAGGGAACCTCATCTAAAGGTCTTGGAGTTGGGGATTGAGAGAGTGGGTGAAGGGAGGCAGGATGGTGGAGAAGAGAGGTGGAACGTGTTGTTAGTGTAGAGTCAGGGTGTTGTTGTGGGCAGGTGGGCTTCAGTGTCAGTAATGTACGATTGGACGGAATGTGCCCTGTTGGTCAGGGTGGCGCTGTGTTTATCCCACCCTTCATCCCTCCTCCTTTTCACCTCCCACCGCTCGCCACCACCTGCCTGCAAGCCACTACCAGTGTTCCCAGGGAGATGAGCGCCACGGAGAAGAAGGCCCACAAGGGATTAACTTTTCACATGGCTGGGAGTCCTCGTCTCAAAAGACCTGACAACCCCAGACGGCTTGATTAAAAAAGAAAAGAAGAGGAAAGAAGGGAGGGAGGGCACGGGAGGAGGAGAAGAGGGGGAATTCTTCACATGATGGCTCTGAGAGAGGGATTTTGGATATTGGGTGTCTTTTTTCCCTTGGTCCAAAGCCCCCATGTCTTGGTTGAGAATGAGCAAATTGTTCCTCCTGTTCTCTCAGCAGTCCCTGTGTTGCCCGGCCTGGAGATGTGGGTGGGCAGCAGCACACATTGTTGACTCCTCACAGGAAACCTAGAGATGACCTGTAGTTTATAAGGGGGGGAAAAAAATTATGGTGGAAGTAATGACTTTTCATCTGTTTTGTTTTCTTCGGATGGCAAATCCATCAAAGTGTAAAGAGTATTCAGTCATTGATTCCAAATTTCTACAATCATATGATTATATCATGATATATTATTTATAAATTGTCATTAATGTATTATCAAAAGCCCTTTGTTGTTGTGTGTTTGTCAGCATTGCATTACAGTCAAGGAAGACATTGGCAGAGAGAGTCGGTGAACCGTTGCCGGCTTAAAGTTCTAGTATTCAAGTGGCAAGGCGCCCTATTTCCCCTCACTCTATCCCAGATAAATTGGGCCTCTCAGGTTTGTCTGTGAGAAAAAGAGGACAAAAATCAAAACAAACGCTCCCACTGAAGTGAAGATGGGAATAGGGGTTGGCTTTCCTCTCTGGCTAGCAGATCAGCAACTCAACCTAGCGGGACAGCGGGCCACTTAATACCTTCCATCTTGTCCAGGTAACAGAGTGGCCCGACAGGGGGGTCAGGGAAGGTAGCAGGGTATCATCTTACAGATCACCACTCACCCTCTGGCTTCCTCTACATGGCTCACTTACCCTCTTCTCATCTCCGCTGCTGGGACACACTCACCCTCTCTTCCCACACCCCTCAGTTGAGAAACAAACATTCATTGAGATAGTTTTGGTGGCTGTTTACGCCCAGTTTCTCTCTAAAGGTCTTCTGAGATAAACCAAAATCTATATGAATGACTCAAGATTTCAAAGTGTTGCTCCAATTGCCAGGCTTATTTTAAGTACACAATCAGGTATTTAAAATCCACCTAGTTTATTTGAGTTCAAATGTATTCATTCTCATGGGGATATTTACTTAAGGTGAGAAGAAGGCATCA
>CM049377.1:22725920-22738420 GCA_026937815.1 Etheostoma perlongum
TCGGTTTACATCTATCACCAAAGAAAATGACACCGCCCAAACTACCAGTCAGCCTGACCTTCGGTGAGATGTTGCTGTACAATACATAACACAAGATTTGGGCCAGCTACCAAAGCAACACAGTACAGTCATAGTCATTACAAGTGCCTACCTATGTCAGGTGTCAGGTTACAGCCTGTTTTTTACATAGTCATTACTAAGGACATAACAACGGCAAATTGTTTTCTTGTTGAAAAATACAGTTTGGAATATTGGATTGTATGAGTTTGACAATCGACTAGTGTGAAAACAGGAAATAAACAGAGGTATGGATTACCACAACTATTATGCATTTCATTCACGTCTACTGCAGTCAGATTCGCTGTGTTCCTCGGAAGGAATCACTGCACAGGGGGTGTGGCAATTTGTAATGACATTTTGAACATGTTTAGAGGCTAAAAACATGTTTAAACCTTGCCCTGTTTAAAGCCTATTGGGTGCTAACTCTAGCAGGAGAATGGACAGCACCGGTTTTCGTTTTCTTGCAACTGACAGCACTCCAAATTTCCAAACAACAGAGCTACGTGTTGAAATCGACCAGAATTCTCCTTTAAGTAAGGGACCTATGACCTTTGATTATTTTCTCACTTAAGATTAAGATGAAGATTATATTGGCGAGATGAGGTCCTAAAATGCTCAGAAAAAAATAGACATTTGATAATCAGCATAGTGGGATGTGCGTGCCAAAGGTCCTCATTACTCTCACTTTTATCCAGCCAGCCTCTTCTCCGCATGTTGAACTATGGGGATAAAAAGACAGCGTGGGGGCTTTGATAAGGAGTTATGCATGAAATGCTTTTGGGGAGAACTGTGGGGAGTTGAGTTGGCTTATAGACCCACACTTACACCTTTGATACACGTGTGCCGTAACATTAACACAGTGCTGCGGGTTGGGTTTGGTTTTTGGCTGCAGCTGACGGATTATACCCACTCACCAGCTAAGTTGGATCTCTGATCGGGTCTGTTTCATTTGAGTTATTTGAAGTTAGAGGATGAGTCATCCATGTCGTTGGATTGCTGAGCGGTCCTCAGTTTTAAATTCTCAAAATCAGTCTGGGCTTTACTCTGATCTGATTTAATCAAAATGAAATGGCTGGTGTGCATGTCCCTGCATGTGACCTTCCAGGAGGGGGTAAAAATAAAAGAAGGGCTGGGCGCCGGATAGTTCAGTTTGGTAGACCGGGCGCCTATGTGTAGAGGTTTACTCTATGGCGCAGCAGGCCGGGTTTGACTCCGACCTGTGGCCCTTTGCTGTGTCGTGCCCCCCCATTTCATGTCTTTAGCTGTCCTGTCGAATTAAGGTCTAAAAATGTCCCAAAAAGTTAAAAATGTATAAATAAATAAAAAAAAACAAATGGCTACAATATCAATGCTAAATATGTTAAGAGATTTACGGCTGCCCATTGTCCTCAGAACAGCGTCAGTCCTCAAACTGTTTGTAAAGTATTTTCTTTGAAAAGAACAAAAACCTTTCTTCTGAGTGATGAAGGGGGGCATTAACTCCTCCTAAGGGTCCATTGTAGATGTCCTGATTAAAGCCATGACTTTATCCTCCTGTTCATATAATCACTCTTGAGGTTTTCTGGCCATGTTATGCGCCATTATCGTCTTGAATTATGGGAAACCTAGGGTATTTCTTATTTGCTGAAATGGCCTCATATTTCCTGGTTATTGTACTCCCATGCAGAACAATCATCAGATCAAATGACTCCCAGTAGATGGCTACTGCCCCAGTTCAGATCTGTCCACAAGTTAGACAGCTGGTTACAGACATTATGGGTCTTCCTCCAAATTCAAAGCCATCTTGATCAAGGAAAAAGGCAAAAATAAGGATCAGATCGGTGACTTTTTCTCCACCTTGTGTATCTTTATCAACTTGCCATTGCATTAATGTAGTGTATGGGTGATTTAGTGTTTTAGTCACTTCAATGAAGATAGAGAATATATGAGATACAGACAAAACACAGTGTCCTACACTTCCACGTCTTTAAAATTTGGTTTGCAACACTATTTTCACTATCAACTAATCTGCTGAATACTGCCTTGATTAATATTTTGGTCTGTAAAATGTGAAACGACATAGCAGCTTTTCTTTGCGGTTCAAATGTCTTGTTTTCCTTGACCATCACTCCAATACTTCAATATTATTCAATTAGGAAAATATGGAATAAGTCATGTAAAAGGCAGCACATTTCCACAATTGACAAGGTAAAATGAGGAATTTATGGATAAAACATTATTTAAACAATTAACCATTTATTAAAATACTTGATAGTTACTGTTCTGTCAATCAATTAATCAAATAATCAGCTAATCAATTAGAGCTCTACATCCAAGCTAGGGCTTTTAGGTTGTTGCTGTAACCAATCTAATCCGTAGATCCACATAACTATATGTGTCAACCTTTGTGTCAGTTGAAACAGAAGCTATAATGGTTTCTAGGAGCAGATAACTAAACACTTTTTCATTTTGGTTTTTATGACAACATAATACATAAATGACTTTATGTAAAAGTTGTTATTAATGTAGGTTGTCTTAGAACAAGCAATACAGCTGCATCAATCTCACCCATTTCCTCTTATTTTTAGTGGATGTAACTTCGATAGCTATCTCTGTAGGAAAATGATGTCCTTATTCTTAATGATGATTGTTTGATGTTACTTACTTGCTTACTTACTTACTTCAACCTATGAAGCTCTCAGTGGCTGATTGTTTTTTTTAAACTGGAGGAAATAGCCATCAACTACCATAACATAGCATATTTTAATGACATTATTGTTTTTTGAACAGTGTATGTGTTTATCCCTCCATTCTGAAGTCTCTCTTTTTTTCTTGTCCAGGATCTCCAGGTCTGCAGGTGCACTTCAGAGTAGATGAGGGTTTCTTGAGGCCAGGAGAGAAGCGTTGGTTTCTGCGCTACCTGGCCCTCACACCATGCACATCGACATCTGGAACAGCGACTCATTGCTCCTCATAGGTTCCACTGCCATCGAGCTCAAGGTAAAAGACTGAGGTTGACTTATGATTCAGATGTATGGAGATGAAAGTGATCATTTTTCATTATTAGTTGTCGTATTACTCACAAACTCTTAATTTCCACTGACGTGGTGTTCTCACAAGAACCTCCCAAAGTTATGCATCAACAAAAAGATAAAAACGCATCTTTACACATGCATTGTCAATTTGTGACACACCTTCATTGTAACGCAGTGCATCTGTCATGGATTCAGGCAGCATTTCCAGATTGTTAACACATTTAATAGAGAGAACCAGATGTTGCAGAGAAAACAGCATTTTATAATAGAATGTCAAATACAAAAACTACCACTACTTGAGTGTATTTGAGTTTTCCTCAAATACACCAAACATTTCCTAATAAGTGTTATAAATGGTTTTACTCTATGTCTACTGGGACAAGAACAAATACAAATGATTATATTTTATGAGATTTGCAAATGTATTGGCAGCTTAACAAACCAAGTACTATTTAATTTAGCTTCCTGTGTACTCTGTGTTGAAGGATTTGACCAAAGCAAGTTTCTCTCCTATTTTAATCCCAAAAGTAAAAAACAAACCACACATATAAGTTGTTTTTTTAATTGAGGTCTTTTGAACTCTGCTATTTATTTATTTGATAGAAACGTTTTTTGCCAACTTTGATGTAGAATTGATCTGTTTAGCAACTTGATGAAAATTGTAAAGCATTTAATAAGGAAAAATTAAAGTAGTAGTTTACAATTGGGCAGTGCTGTTTTGACCTTATTCATTCATTTAGCAATAACTCCCATTCCTACTGTATATGTACTTTAATTTTCTTGCCAGACTGTCTTCATTTAATCATCACTCTTTTCCTTTTCTCCTACTGTATTTTGCATCTCCAGTACATGTTGCGTCAAGGTAAATCGGCAGTGCAGGCCCTTCACGAGGTGGAGGTGCTGACCACTGATTATGTGGGAGAGGACACCCCGCTGACGAGCGCAGATGTGGGCCGACAGTCAATCCTTAGCCCCATGACGGTCCACACCATTATCAGGGGCCGGCTGCACATACGCACAGGCAACATAGGCAAGTACTGCAAGGCTGTTTTTGACACTTAATTGTTGAAGTCCTTATTTGCCAGATACTGACATGCCCATGTCTAACAACATAGAATATCAACAGATTGACAGACCAACCAAACAAACTTTCTTAGGTGTGACAAAATTATCTGAACTCAAGGTCCACCTACTAGCCTTTTTAGAGCTTCCAACTGCATTGAACTGGTACACGTGACATTGTGTGACCAAAGTTTGGAATTTTGGTTGATATTATTTGGCACACATATGGATTTCAAGGCCAAAAAATAAATGTTGATACTTAACCTCCTTAGTCTCTTCTTTTATGAATTATTTATGGTTCTTATTCCCTGATTGTCCTGATTGTGCAAGTCATGATTGTTAATGGATATATGCGAGAGCCTTTTGTTATTGTGTTCCCAGATACGGTACTAGGTACTGATGAATAAGCATAAAATGCTGTATGGTTAATGCACTTGTATGGAGTATTGAATGAAGTATTTGGTACGAATTTGTCTGACCAGCAAGGAAGTTGTCTCACTTTGTGTTTCAGTTAGCCCCTACTCCTATGGAGAAACTTGTAAATCAGAAAGATTTAATTTAATACGGCTCCCATTAGGACACAGAGGAGGGATGAGAGTAAATGTATGGACTGAGGGATGTCTTGAAAAGCTTGTTCCCAAAACATGAAGGTAATTGTGAGGAAAGCTGTGAAATTGTATTTGTTCTAGCTTCCAAAAGAAAATCCAGTTTCACTATCACCCAAATCTTCTTCTGCCTCTGAAATATTTACAAGTGTTTTATAATCCGATCATATTCCATTCGGAGCCTCAGATTATGAAGTAATGTTGTCTGTTTACTTTGATTGATGTGTAGAGTTGGAAAATGTATGTCTCCCCGGGGCTGCTGCTGCTGTTGAAAGTTCCCATTTTCTGAAGGCGTGCAGGCTTGCAAAGCAAACACTGTGCCAAAGTGAAATATGTGGATGTGATAGTTCTACTCCGTCTAGCAACTGAGCACCTTTTTCTCTTCCCTCGCACTCATCCAATTTGGGCCTGGCGTGCCCCTGCAGTGCGATGGCAGCTGACGATAGCTTCCTCGCCATTAATCAACTGTTGAAATGATACTCCCTCTCATAAACAATGCAGCATTCTCTGGGCCTCAGAATCTCTGCAGAGTGCCATTGTTGGGGCTAAATATGCCAGCACTTATCACTCAAAGTAGGTTGAGAGCTCAGTGGGTTATTGGGTGTGCTGGGGATGGGAGGGGGAGGGTTGTGCCTGGTATGTAAATTCCAATCAAGTCTCAAATATCCATCAGGCACTTTGGCCGACAGTCAGAATCAATTTGCGGAGGGAAGAATCGCAAGCACTTTTCTTTGTTGCTGCTTCCATCTGTCACTGCCTTTCTTACACTTCACACTTCTCTCTTTGCTCTTTATCACTGTTTTTCTGCTTTCTGCTTTTCATCAATTTTTATCAAGTCATGCACATGTCATCAAGCTGCAATAAATAAGCTCTCTTATTCGTTGGGTGTATGATGTGAAGCTCGGTCAATAAAGCTCACTGTGTGAATCAGAAGTTACTCATGGCATTTGCTGTATGAAGTATTTGGCAGAGATTTCTTAGGAAGGACAGACACACACGCACGCATGTACACGCATATAAAATCACTCACACATGCCAAGAAGGCATGCACTCATGCATGCAGGCAGACATATAGACAGGTGTAGCAGAGCGTGGACAGGATGTGTGATGAGGCAAGGTGGCGGAATTGAGAAGTGGACAGGTAGAGTATATCAATGACATCATGTGAGAACATCGCACACTCTCACACAGTGTGAGAGAAGAGAAGAAATGTGTGGCAGTGTGACAGGAAGGGTAGCTAAAGCAGTGAAAGCTTTTTTTTCAGTGAGTCTGAAATTTATTTTTGTTGTGAGGATCATGTTGATTTAGAATAATGTTCTGATTTAATTTTATTCATGTATTGTGATATGATAATGTTGACTAGTGCAATATATACCAAATAATTCTTGAATATGGACCAAGGGCCTTTTATGAGCTCAATTGCAGGCTTAATTTGAAACAGGCTTATGTAGGACAGAGGCCTTTTTTCTAATTTCCCATATTACTGTTATATTTTAGTCCTCTCTGTTTTCTGATCTGCTCCTGTCCTCATTTGTTGTTGATTTGCTGCTAGCTGTAAATGCAAACTCAGAGAGATTTATCATTAAAAAACGCCTTTCATTGACTCACAGGTCATAATCCCTCCCATTCCTGATAAGCTTTTGATTTGAAACAATTGAAAGAAGTATTACATTTCAGTGACAGTTACTTCAATACCACTATAGAAAAATGGCATAATGGCAGTGACTTAAATTTATTAGGAGAGGGGTGAGTTTAGCATGTAGTTGCGCTGACAGAATTACATGGCGTTACATAGTCAACATACAATGAATACAGTATATAATAGTCTCTCCCCCCCCCATGCCATATTCACAAGCAATGCAGTCCTGACCACATACTGCTCTCTCCCTTTTCTAATTGCACGTGTTTTAGTCATGCATGCTATTATTCATGTCTTTGCTTCGCCCCATTGGGAATTCATCCGAATTAGACTTTATTGGAAAAAGTGAGTGGCAGAGTGGCATTTCCAAATGAAAAAGAGTGAAATACCAAATGATATCCTTTTTAATCATCACAAAGGTGGAATTGACAAGTAATTAATTAAATGGTAATGATATACGCTGTCAGGCCTATTCAATCTTTCTGTAAAGCAGCTTTTATTAATAGCATCATAAGGCCCAAATAAATTGGCTTAATCTGAATAATAGAGAGTTGTGAAAACGTGGCTCGAACATGGGGCGTTCGGTTTTGCTGTCGTTTGAGGTCTTGATGAAGAAAAAAGCACTCCTCACAGAGAAGTGTAGGAGACGATGAGGAGTGTATAAACCATGACGACCACCTGCTTGTCCCATGAAACCGATCACCTGGTGAATCCAGGGGAAAGCTGCTATACTTTATTGATTTAATCTGCTCAATGAACTGAGTTGAAAATGAAGATAGAAGCAGGGAGAGAGATACATTAAACATGAACCCAGTTGAAAGCTCAACGTTTGAAAGCAGGTACTTTTTAGCACCTGTCAACATTATTACGTAGGCAAAAGCCTGCTATGTCAAAGCACAATCATCAGTATCTGTAAGCCACTCTGTACCAAAGATGGTACATTAAAAAAAATTGAATATTTGTAATTTGTAATATTTGTAATGTCATCATCATCAATATTGTGTCATCATGATGTAAAGCACAGACAGATACTGTTGATTAACTGATGACTTTTGTAATATATTATCTCTCTTAAACAAAAAGGCAAGCAAATACAAAATATATGATAGCAGATGGATGAAAGTAAAGGAAGGGTGAAATAAAAAAAGTAAAGAATGAAAGAAGCAAGGAAAGGCAAAACTATTTCATACATTTGAGGCTGTAGAACAAGTTAACAAATCATTTGACAAAGGGGTATGTGTCCATTCCTTTTATCAAATGTGAGTTTTGAATTTAATGCAGATATTCCTGTTTCCTGGAAGATAGTTCCTAATGATTTTGCTGACATCCCTTAACCATTCACCTAATGGATATATACAAAAATAAAATGTAGCACTCTTACTGTATGTAAGAGCTTGTTGACAGTGAGAAGGACAATGCTGCCCTGTCTCCTCAGATAAGGGCCTTTCAGACCAAAGGCAGCAATGGCAACACTTTGCTCTGAAACCCAGTGTGTCCAATGGCTTCCACTGCGCCACGACATTTTCGCTGCATTGAGCAAAGCAGCAGTGTGCTTCCGATTGAACTTTGAGCTCAGGGCGCAGATGTGCGCTGAACCCAGTGGCAACCACACGCCGCATTTGGTCTGAAAGGGGTGCCCGGTTCCGGTCAACTCGTGGTGACTATTACACAAAAGCATTTAACGACCCTGATCAGCATCACAGTTGAACTGACTCGTGACCCTGCTCTTCCATCCTGTCATTCAATCCATTGTCATAAAAGTATTGATTAGGGCAACTAAGGCAACAAATTGGTGCTTATTTTGGCTGGTAATAACTTTAAATTACACACAGTTTCATGACTGGACCTAAATTAGGACGTGTGAGCCAAGGCTGCAGCTGTTTATATAATACATTTTGATGCTTTTTATGGTCGAACTCTTTCTTACACACATATTGTTTGAGTTTAGCTTCATTAAAACGTAATATTAGCTGCATTGCCAAAACATGAAGACAGTGAGTGATTTTAATATCAACTTGGAAAGATTTTGGTAATATTTGCCAGCAGTAAAAAGGCCCATATCTGACAGAAGGGAAAGCCTATTGATATGAACTCGTTTTGCTGACTGAGCTGTCCGTATAGTTTCTCACAGTCTCTTGCTGTCCCTTTTGCTGTTCACACACACACATAAACAGAAAGCATGTATCTGATTCAGCACAGTAGAGAAGACTGATTAGAACCTTCTCCAGACCCTACACTGCTCCTCATCTGCAGCTTCCTGATAAGCCCTGGAGAGACTGACTGTTGAAGTAGGAAAGAGTAGAGAGAATTCTGCTTAAAGCTGCCACCAGTGGAACACAATATCAGTGAAATTTACCTGACAATTAGTTTAGCTCGGAGGCTTCCCCAAGGGATGCACATATAGTATGTCTTACTCATTAAAAAGCTCTTGCTGTTGGCGCTTCAAGGCCCAACTTTTGTAACCTTGCTTTTAGCCCTGAGGTGAGATGGAATCTGCTTATTCTGAAAGGTCAGTGGCCCAGAACAGGGAGGCAGAATAAATCGAATATTGCAGACTACTTTGAAACCCCCTTGGTGCTTGCCCCCATTTGTTCTGGGGCCCAGTAAATCAGTAGATTGTTGTGGCCTTAACCTCAAGAACTGCCAGCAGAGCAAAGAGGGCGGGCAGGTGGGTTAGTGCCGAGTAGGGTTATTGTCATGCAACAGAGAGAGGTAGTCAATAAATTTGATAGAGTTCAGCCCCCTGGCAATTTGTTCTGTCTTCCCCACAGACAGCTCTGGGCAGCAAACGCTGTGCTGAGCTTTCTCTCCGCAACACAAACCAGGAGTGTTAGCTTACATTTCAGTGATCAGGGTCATCGGCTCTGTCTTAACAATCTGCAAAAGGGATTCAGCAGTTAGGGACGGATATTGTGACTGAGAGCAAGACATCCACATCAACCTAGATTAGCGCTAAAGTAGGTATAATCTGATGAGCCTAATGATGGTTCTAGTGATAGCCGATTAATTAAAATGATTGACTGATTAAATCAGAGGGTCATAATTGGGTTCATCATCAGGCCATTTGTTTTATTGTGGCCAAGTAGCACCGGGTGTTCATCTTATCGCGTCCTTGCGTTCTTATTGTATAATTCTATCCATCATCAAAGCCTTTGTCGAAGCAGGATTAAATGCCCATAATGAGGCATTGGGAACGAGATCTCTATGGCTTTGTTGTTGATTGGAGATGTTTATGTGACAGCAGAAGTAATGTCTTCACGGTAATTTTTGTGAAAAATAACTTAAACAAATACATTCGGCTGAGTCGTGTGAAGAAGGGTGATGGATGATGAGGGGAATGCATTGGAACAGCAGGCATATCACCCATTAATCTGCAGAACTGCCCTGTCTTTTTGCATGGCAACACCAGCTCCCCATTACTCATTTAGCTGCCGCCTATTATCAGTTTGTTGATGAAGGAGTTTGCCTCTAAAAGATTTGGAGGGTACTTTTGGCTCCCCTTCTGAAACTCCTACAGGCTCACTGAGGTGTGAGTTCTGGGCGGTAAAGCCACTTAATTGCTGCACTCGCCATATTTCATATGAAAGCATCCTGGATGAGGAATTGCAGAGCCTCTCAGCAAATGCTAAAACTTCTTACACCGCTATTAAGTACCTCAATTGGGCATGTTGTGATGTTCCAAAGCCTAGAATTGGATGGGAGTAATGGGAGCATTGTGTCAAAGTGCACTGTAATTTAAAAAGCAGCAAAAGTTTTAATTATTTCTTCAGCCAGCCGTTGTAAATTGCATCTAATGGATTGCATGTGTTGGCTTCACTATACCTGTAAATTGCACAAAACAAGTCTTTTGACCTGTGGTATTTGAAAATGCTCTTGTGAAGATGGCACATAGCTGCCGGCTGGTGTTGTGGCTCTGTGAGAAATTATCTGTCACACTTCCATTGCTGGGCATTTTGAGGATAAAGCACTGTTCAAAAACATAAGCAAGCCTTTCCCACAGCTACTGTACTGTAGGTGCTCTGCGCGGTATGAATTAATTTAAGAAGAAAACCTTATTATCAACCATTATTTACTGTCTTTGAAGAAGCGCACTCTGGAGTGCTTACTTATCAACTTGCCTTTAAAGAAGAGAGGGGAAATGATGATTTTGCCATTTAGGAGGAGAAAGGGAGACACCCAAGGTTTACAGCTAAAGGCAAGTGGTTGTCAAGAGGATGGTTTTGCAGGATTAATTCCAAACTGTCAGCAAGGCCATTCAAACAATGGCAAATAATGCTTCTGTTATCACATGGCAGGACAGTTCAAAAGAAAGATCTGTAATGATGTGGTCAGTGTCCGCCTCCAGAAATATGATTAACTGGTTGCAGGATATATCTAATATCTTTGTCACCATCAATCAGCATGACACTTATCGCGTTGCAAGCTTTCGGTGTCCAGACCTCCCTGGCATTTTCAGGCCACTAATTAATCGCTGTAGGCTTGTCTTCATGTATTGATCCTGCCTTGAGCTTTCTAAGCCATGGTTCAACCTGGACTGTGTTCACATTGGCACAGTCTACAATGAAAATGCAATGTTTCACATGTGACTTCAAAGAGAACTTTGGCTCTTTACTTCAAAAAGTGGCAAAGACTCGAGTCTCAAGCCATTGCTGCATTTACACAGATCGGGAATTAAATAGAATTAATCAAAGCAAGTGTTACAGAAATAACTGTTGCTTCTATCAGTTATTATCCTGATACTGATTGTGTATCAGTATAACCTCAGGCATAATGTATAATCAAACAACAGGCAAGGCTCATATTCCTTATTGAAACCTCTGTAGGGGAGCTTTTCACACTGGTTTAGTTATTTTGCTCATTAGCAACCACTGTGATTCAGACTCTTCATTGGAAAAAGGGACCGAGAAATTACAAAGGTAAACAACAGACACACAACCAGACACCAACCGGAATGAACCTGTTGTCCAGATTGTAAAACAAGAGTTTGAAACAAATTTGGAATCAGCCGACCGTCTCATGTGCTTTGGCCATGTGGAAAGCAACAAACTTAAAATCAAAATTCCCAAACCGGTAAATGTTAGCAACATGTATGTTATTAAACATCGCCTAGGTAGCATGTGATCTCATGAAGTGCTGTCCCAATCCCATTTACACCTATTTAAGCCCATGTGGCCTCACACACTCACTCATTGAGCACCTGAGATAAATTAAGTCTGAGTCTTTAGTCCTTAGTCCTCAGGGCTCACTTTGGGATTGGGCCATTGAATGTCTCCTGGCCTCCAAGACTGTCCTCCAGTATAATTTGGACAGGGAAGGTCTTAAGCTATTGTATTTGGCCATGAAAAAACCTTGACAAAGAAAAGAAAATTAAAAAATAACAGACAAAATTTCCTGTTTTTCCTATTTTTCCTATCATTGATGTCCCCTTCAGCACTTGGTACACAGCGCGTGATGCTATAATATTCCCATTCTAAGAAGAAACAACGGCAAAAAAGTTCAATCAAACCAGAATTATACCGTGTACAATTAAAAAAATTAACCAAATAACAGTGGTGAAATGCAATAGGTTTAACGCATTGCTTTCCAAGTTTTGTAATAAATGTAAGATTTCTGAATATACATATTTCCACTGTATATTTGAATGCCCTTTTATTAATGACTTGATGTTTGATTGACGTCTGACTGCCTCGGTTTCTTGTTTCTTGTGTTTTTCTCCCACCCTCCCAAGCCACCTCAAACAATTCCTTCATGTGACCAGATGAGCTGTGTTTGTTTTGTGCATTATGTTGTGATGTTGTTATGTATTGTATATTATGTTGCTGTCTGCATTGCTTCTTTTCGAGAAAGCGTGTGGTGGCGCTGTCCATAGCTGCCGCCTGGAGGCTTGCTCCAACCTAAGTCTAATTCCTTGTATGTGTCCTCATACCTGGCGAATAAAGCTGATTCTGATGATATATTCAAGAAAAAACTAGCTCTTACTCCTGTCAGCTGTATTCTGGGTTAAATCCTAAAGCGTTGGGTCTCAGCTCCTCCAAACTAAAGCTGCTGCAAGTGCTTCTCTTTAATGCAAGGAGATGCATTCTTCTTCTGTGGATCCCGGACACTGTTCCCACAATTTCA